>JAHWFO010066978.1:1324116-1342520 GCA_023313115.1 Rhysida immarginata | reverse complement strand
CTCCGCCCCCTCCCCCCCCCCTCATTTTTTTTCTACCACCTCCCCCTTTGCGCTGGGGGGGGGGCGGGGGGAATTGGGAATTTTGAAACTCTTCGCTATAACGAGGATTTCATTATAAGCTAAATCCTTATAACAGTGTTCGACCTCACCTAGTAGAATCATCTTTGCAGTTGATAAGCTTTGTAATTGGACGAAAGGTTCGTTTTAAACATGGGTTCAAGTGCTAGATGTTTTGTTTATTAACAAATGGCGTTATCAAATGCAGCCTAACCTATCGTTTATTTGGTCGATAACATCATCATCATTGACCCTATGAGTCATCAATATCAGTAGTGAGTTCGGTTCGTTCTTTCGTGAACCAGGTTAGGTCTCCCTTTTCTTCTTATTTCTTTGTTTCTTCCGAGAACAGTTATACAGCAATTATGTCCGAACAGTTCCAATCGATGTTTTAGTATATATGGTGTCTCAAAAGTCCGGTCTCATAGAGAATATTGCAATGTTGCAGATTGAGAACACACATAGATGAATAAGCATAACAGAGCAATAATATAGCCTTTGTTTCAGGTAGGAAAAGCATTGCGGCAACAACTGTTCAAATTGATGCCCCTCTTGAGCCTTTCAGGTATTGATACGAGCATGTATTCGTTTTCCTACACTACATACAAAATTAGTTCACTTATTCAGTTCCTACTTGAAACAAAAGCTGTAATATAGCTATACATGTATTATACTTATTCAAATAAGTGTATTCTACATCTGCAACATTTCAATATTCCCTGTATTTACAGTCGTGTCCAAAAGCCAAAACGAGATTAACTGTAAGATACCGTCTGACTAAATGCTTCAATAACTTATCGTATAATTTATTTATTTACACATTTCTATCGATTTTATAAGAAAATCAATGAAAATGTATCTTTGCGCTTTCTGGTTTTTAAAAATCGCAACACTAAAATTTAATTCTTCACTGAACTGCTTTGCAAAAGGCGAAACTTGGTTCAATAATGCTTGAACGCGGCTTATTTCATGTTCATTATCAACTAGTATTGAAGAATTATAACCATTAATGATTTATTATACCATAAGATATCTGCAAATAGCTGTAAAAACTGACACCACTACCAATTTTCAGAGAGTTATTCGTGAAATTCGATAAAACTCACCCTTCCGAACAGGGAAAGTAATCCCCCGATCTGGAAATGGTTCCGTTAGTATCGGACATTTTAGATTGCAATTTCTTCGCCTCCGCTTCGAATTGAGAACTAAAAGTAAAATAGTGAGAGTAACATTATATAGCGAATATCTATAACACCATATCCAAATCAGAACATTGCGCAACAAATTACTGTACATTGAAGCGGGGTAGGTAAGTACGAGTGGAAGTTAATTTTATCAATATTCAATTAAATATTTTGGTAAAACGATATTTAAGAACTTTTATTCTACTTTATTCCATTGCTGCTTACCAGAAACTGAAATAGCAACATTGGATTAATTTTTTACTGATTATTATATGATATTAATCCTATCATAGTTTTATTATTCGTTGATAAGCGAAGACCATGAGTTATTAAAATTTATCTATCACATCTTACGTAAAATTTGCATAGAATTCGTTGGTTCCATTGCATACAACTTGACCATGAAACTTTTCGCATTGGAACTCTTTCGTCAGATCCTGGAGTTGCTCATCCTCCGTCGCCGTCAAGACTTTCCGTGCAGACACGCCAACATCATCCGATGACAGGAAGAGGAACCCAGACATTATCACCTAAAGTCGTTATTAATAATAAAATTATATAAACCATTTGAAATGATAATTACATTTCTTTCAGCAACAAGATAATTTAAATGTAAATGTGTTCAAAGGGGAATCTAGCCCAGCCCAACTTTTATTCTGTATTCAGTAATATAATGAGCTCGAGCCATTGGCTTCATTATCGCTTTCGATACCAAGCATAAGAAAATTAGGTTTATTGAAAATAAAATGGAAATGAAATAAAAGTCGCCCTTGGTTATGACTAAATACGTGGTGAAATTTTCATACGACATTCTTAATAAAACTCACGATTTGACACGGATCTGAGTAATACACGGAATGAATTCAATCAAAAGAGGGGGTCATTAGGCCAGGAGCTTCGACGAATTTCATTTAACAGCATTTCCTTAATCAAAGGAAAAGTGAAAAGAGAATGAATGTGCAAAAAAGAGTAGTGTTTGAAGGACATGGAGAAATAATTAATTACACACTCAACTGAGAAAGCATGTATGCGCCAATTTACTGGCTTAAAAAATGCCATAAAGTTTTATATAATTGTGGGCTAGAGACTTCGGAAATTATAAATATTTTGTTTAGCACGACGGAAATTTAAATGGAATAAAATCTCTTCAGCTGGAAACAACCACAGCACTGAATGGAATGATAGCATCAGCATTCAACGATAATGCTATCGAAATAAAACTATGTATTTTGGATCAATCAACTCGTAAATTTAATTGTTATCGTTATCGAAACGTACGTCGTCCACTTTTCAATTTGTTCTTGCAATAAAAGACTAAATACTGAACAATCCGATCAAATCAGGGTAGATACGGCAGTGCCAACCCTATAATATGTTAAACTGAGGTCTAGTGGGAACTTTTTCCACCAAAAAGTACCATTTTCACGAAAACGCCTGAACTTTGGGCAAGGTAGCCTGTACCTATAAGTGACTAGAATAATTTGAAGAATTTTTATGCTAATTGGGTATACTGTAAGATTACTGTAGCAAAAAGAATTTTTTTTGGGCACTGTAAGGTCGGTCTCAGGTTCTGTTTATTGCAGATAGAAACAAAATAAATACATTTTCTGGGATAGTTTTGCATGAGGATTACTATGAAAAAAGTCGTTTTCAAAACTTTGCATTGGTTTCCGAGATAATTGGACCCTAATTTGCATAGATGTCACATCCGAGAGGTTGGTCAGAGAGAATTCGAGTAACTTTTATTACAATCTACATGTTATATTCTGTAAAATTGCCAACTTTCGTTTTAGTCTGACTTATTCTGCCCTTTCAGGATCAATTTGAATTTTGATCACTTTCTGAGAAATTGCATTTTCATTAAGCATTGCCGGGGCTTTAAGATCCTGAATATTTGTAGCAAAGTAATTTGCTCTAATTATTAACAATGACAAATGGGTTTTTTTTAATATAAGCCACTTTTGGCAAAAAAATATTTCATTTTAATCAAAATGTATCCCCTTTTTAGCAACTATGTAAAAAGGAAAGGACTAGTTTATAAAAAATGCCCTTTAGAGCAATGAAAAAAGTTTATAATATGAAACTTGTTTTAGTTTGTCCATGGAAAAAATACGCAAGCATGGAAAAGGAGAAGACAAGCAGCACTCTATCTGGCAAGAATTTGTTCTGTTCTGTTTTTTCATATTATTGACCCCCATTTTAAACCCCTTGAACCTGTACAATAAAACGTCATAGTATTTTGTGCTCAGCTTATTTCAGTGAAATACTTGCATACATCATTTACTGCACAAGCTGCTAAGAGATAGGTAGAAAGTGAAGGAACACTCTCAGTCAGTTTAGCAGCATCTATAGTGAAACAATGTCAGAAAAATGCGTTTAATTTGAAAACAAACTTTTGCATACTGGGTATAAACATTATGAATCATTAACTTTATACAGGATTCTGAAGCTTTAGGGAATGTACGGCATAACGGCAGTGTGTCCTATGTATTGATCACTGTTGTAAGCTGAGCACAAAATAATATGACGTTTTATTGTACAGGTTCAAGGGATTTAAAATGGGGGTCGATAATATGAAAAAACAGAACAGAACAAATTTTTGCCAGGTAGAGTGCTGCTTGTCTTCTCCTTTTCGATGCTTGCGTACTTTTTCCATGGACAAACTAAAACAAGTTTCATATTATAACTTTTTTCATTGCCCTAAAGGGCATTTTTTTTATAATTAGAAATATGATTGCCCTCTTGGGTTAAATCCATTTTTACAGATTTCTGAAAATTTCGCTTTAAACCACTAAAATGTTCTAGTGAACCCAGTCCTATAACTAGTATATACGTAAGTTCATCACCTTGTAAATTCATCTCATTTTTAAACATTTTTTCTGTCTAGTAAATTCAAAGAAACAAGTGAACCAAAAGTTCTGGAAGATCTAAGATTAAATCGAAAAAGCGAAGTCACTTCACAAACCTTCAATATAATCTCCATTGTCCTTTATCAAGCTTGCCAACGTTTGGGCATTTTATATTCCGGACAAGGCGCCTTCCTTGTTTGGCTGTTAGTTGGCTGTCTGAATTACAGTGGCTAGAAGTATTAGCATGGACGAAGTAGAATACTTGCAGCCATGAGAAGCGTAATGATGACTGATGACACCGCCAGATGGCATGAGTATCTAATGCGCCGACAATTACTCAATAATGCATGGTATTCAATGTTTAACAGCATTAACGCTTTAAAAATACTTATTTAATAAAATCAAGTAAGGTTGTAAACTTGAAATAATATGCAGATAAACCTAATTAAATGAATTTCAAAGCAGTATTCGTTTTATTTATTATTTAATCGAATAGTCATTTTTGTCATTTCTCGGTTGGTTTACATTTGCTGTACGGTTTCGTTATGTGTCTCTAAATTAAAATTTAAAATATAACCTAGGACGATTATTTCTAATGATACGAGTAGAATTAAAATGCCGAATTATTTGATTTGATTTTGAAAGTGCGTTCACACTGTTTTGCTAACTGATATTGCAAAATATTTGTCTATGTAACGTATAAATCCTGTTTAATGCAATCTCCTTAACACTGCAGTAACAAATAGCATTATCAAGTTCTACGTTCTTACGCGCTTGCACTTTCTAATAAAAACACTTTTTCTTAATGTACCATCTACTAATCGGAGGTTGGCGACCAATTGATACTGGCGTACTAGGAATAGTAATGCGGTGCTTTTCTGTTGCCTTCCGCATGATTAAGAGACAAGCACAACATCCATGCCAAAGTGGGATTCGAACCCGCGACCCGAGGATCTAGAGAAGCACCCTACCCCTCTCGGCCACCGGGGCCGGCAGTAAAAATACTAAACAAAGAAAAAAGTGTAAAACGTGAGAAAAGTAAACTTTTAAAGCTCAGACGTACCAATAAAATATTGCATATTTGATTTTATTTAGTTACCATATGTAAATTGATTATAATAAAAATACTAATCACACTAATAAATAATTATATAGGTTTTGTAATTAGATCGGAAAAAAGAGTTAAGAACAAAACGAGGAATTAACAATATTACTGTAAAAAAACAATTTATAAAATCACAGAAAACATAATTATAAATTATGAAAAATTGTAAAATATAAAAAGAACATTTCAATTTAAAAACCATTACACTTTTCCATATCTTCTGCGCTTCACTTTTTGTAACAACAGCTATTCTATTAAATAATAAATAAAACGAATACTGCTTTGAAATTCATTCAATTAGTTTATCTGCATATTTTATTTTATTAAACAAGTATTTTTAAAGCGTTAATGCTGTTAAACTTAAAATGAATGATAGAGCAATTCTCATTATAGAGCAATTGTCGGCGCATTAGATTGCCATGCCATCTGGTGGTGTCATCAGTCATGATGACACGAAATCCATGGCCCACTCTATAGTAAAGGCCAGCCCACGCTCGCTAAAACTATGTAACCGTTCTCGTGAAGCTCTCTCACCAGACGGCGCAATATAGAAGCCCCACTTAAAGCACTATCTAGTGCTATTAATCTAGTGCTTTAGCCCCACTTAAAGTTCTATCTATCTAGAACTTTAGCCCTACTCTTAGCATTTCTCATTGCCTTGCTCAGCGCTTCGTTTTATTAATAAAAAAAAATTCAATGATTTTTAAATTTCTGAAAATCAAAATGGTCTATTGTTGTGTACCCTTTTGTAAGATGAAGAAGGGGAAAGACAAAAGGCGTAATTTTTCACGAATACACAAGCAATGAAGAAATTTAAAAATTCATCAATAATAAGACATTCCTTATCATGATATCAGAGAAGACCGTCAATAATAAAACATTCGGTGAAGCCCCATTTGGTCGCCTCCCATTTGGTCGCCATTTCAGCGCCATTTGGTCGCCTCCCATTTGGACGTTTGACCTGACCCATTTGATCGCCTCCCATTTCGTCGCCGATCGTCGATAATCACAACATCGATAATAACTTCTCCCAAACATCGATACTTCTAAATAGGCCTACTTCCAAACTGCCTCGAACCAAAGCCTGTAGTGAAGATATTAAACTGAATAAAGATTACTTGTCTTTTTATTAAGAAAATTGATGTACTGTTGTGTTTTTTTGTCGATGTGCAAGTGAGAAAGCTTTCCAAATCAATGTAGGGCTATAAACTTCCAAACTGCCTCGATGAAGTTGAGGCAGTTGCTTTTGTCGAAGTTGCTTTCTGTTGCTTGATTATGGGGCAAATGTTCCAAAATTAAATTGAATTTTGGTGTAAAAATGCATGTAACTGAACTTTTAATTTGTAACGAACAACCACTTGGAAGGCTGGCACCATGCTCTCAACAGCAATGTCAGCTCTGCTCATCCGAATCTTTATAAACTAATACAGGTCATTAAAAATATGCAAGAAACGGAAGAAAATGAGCTTTTTCTTTTGGGTGCTGGAGGTAATCCAAACTAATTTATGAAATGTAACATGATAAAATAGGATTGTAACATGATGTAAATGAAATAAATACACCTTTTTTAAAAGTCAATATTGTAACTTGATAAAATAATTTGACAGTTGTAGGATTATGGAAACATATCCAGTTTCTTTCCTTTGTACTGTATTCAATTGTATGGTGCAATTAGTTTTTTTTAATATAAATCATTAATTTTAACTAGGGTCTCTTATACATTTAAATTATATTTAAATTTAAAATTAATTTATTAATTTTTGGTCTTATCAGTAATGAAATGTCTGTTGTAGTCTAAGCTTTATCTATGTGATTTTATGCTATTTTATTGAGATAAAGAAATTAAAAGAACCATCGATGGTATTCCTGTACCCATCGATGGTATTCCTGTACCCATCGATGGTATACAGGCGATCAAATGGGAGGCGACCAAATGGGAGGGCGACGAAATGGGAGGCGACCAAATGGGAGGCGACCAAATGGGGCTTAACCAAACATTCTCTATCCTTCTCATTAATTACTGCCAATATTTAATATTTTTCCTAACTAAGCACCCTTGCTTCAGTTTCTACCCCAGTAACTTAAGCACCTAGCTTAATTGTTTTCTTAATCTGTTGCTCTTGGCACCAGAAAATTTATAAAGAAAATTAATATAAGTGTCAAAAAAAATTTATTATTAATAAGATAATAATTCCCGAAACAAATGAAATTTTTAATTTACCTTTACTAAAGAAAACAGTTATAAATAATCTACCTTTCTATAGAATACTTAAAATTATGCAATCTGATTGATATCAATATGTGTATGACCATTTCAAAAAAAAAATGTTATTGAAAATATTTCACTCGTTCTCTAATTCTTGATTATTTTTTTGGAAAAACAATTGTAGAAAATTATATTTGTTGCCTAATAAATTATTAAGTTTTATTTTTGTAGCAATTTTAATGTATACCATAAAATGGAATTACACAATTTAAATGACTAAAATATTAATTACTTTTTTATAGCAAACATAATGTACTATTTTAATATTTTTGGCTAAAATAATGTAAGATATACATCATTCTCAGCAGCTTGTAATAGGAGTAAGGGGCTTGTTGTGAGCGCCGACTAGAGTGATAATTTCTAGAACCCTGTTACACGCTAATTTAATAGAAAAGCTAGAGCGTGGGCAGGCTTTTACTATAGAGTGGGCCATGCGAAATCAGCAGCAATTGACACACTATATCTTCTAGCCACTGTAGTCTGAATATAGTCAAACCTCAGATCTAGAATCCTGAATGGAATGATCGATTAAAAAATAAAAACATAGGGGGGGAATACAGGTGATAATTCCTGGACGGGGGAAGTATAATATTAAGTCGTGTCTGAGAATTAACGTCCCGTTTATTAGTTGATTAATTTAGTTTGTTACTTCCTTTTTTTTTTTTTTTTTTTTTTTTTTTTGTTAATCGATCATTCCACTCAGGGTTCTAGACCTTACGGTTTGACTATATTTGGGTCACCTCACCAGAAGCTTCTTCAATTATAACAAAACGTTTCCCCACATAGGGGATGCTTCAGTTCGGGGAACAAATCAAAGTCTGGTGGATAAATCAAATTCTGATGGACAAATCAAATAAAACTGATTTGTATAGCTGTAGCTCTATATTTGGAAAATTTGATTTTCTTCTTTAAAGTACGTATTTTATTTTTATCCATCCATTTTATAATAAAATTCATTTCTTTAATAGCATACTTGACAACAGAAATTAACTACACAATCAGCGCATTTTGATCGGTCTTCCAAAAATTTGAAGTCTCAGACATCCCTTGGCATTAGCTGTGTACATTCGTTACGTAAAGTAGTATTAAAAATATAATCTAATTAATTAAAGAGCCATTAACTATTTACATGTGACTATACTTGAATGATATGCCTACCCGGGTGGCCAACCGGGTATGGTGCCGCGCTGGAAACGAATAACCGCGGGTTCGAATCCAGCCGCTGGCCAGCGTAAGCTGTGAGGCCATTTAGCCAGACTTGTTCTGAGATTTGAATGTCAGTGATTATACTTAAATGATATTTTTGATGAATATTTTGTATACAGTTTTGTACTTATATACTTGTAGTATACAGTATTTAATTCAGCATTGGATTAAATTATTTATTTTTGTATGTTATTTTTATTGACGAGTTATTGCGAATAATATTTACATAGAACAAGTTTTTCCTTAACGTTGTTTTAAATGAAAAAAATCTTTATTAGGCTAATTGCCAATAGATTCTTTAAACAGTTAAAGAAAACACATTTTTTGATATTAAGTAAATATTTTATGGAAGAAAAATTATATAGAGAATATTTTATGGAAGTTTGTTAGTTAGGCTCCTTTTTAATGCATGCTATAATTAATGCACGCATGATAAATAATAATAGTTATTTAAATAAAAATTAAACTGGATTCAATTGTTGAACTAGGAATAGATTAAACTCTCTCACACTATAAAAAAATTAAGTTTTTATAGTCAGCACAAACGAAAGTTTTCAAGCACACAATATTGGAGAAATTAGATGAGAGAGGCATAAGAGGGCGAATTTTCAAGTATTCATAAACAAATAAAATTTAAAGAATAAAATTTTTAAAAATGCCAAACTTTATTTCATTTATGAAAAAGAAATCTATCGAAAAAATATTAGAATATATCGAAAAAATTGTCTTTTCAGGACACTCTTCTATTCGAAAAATATCCTATATGAACCCTAATTCTTTGCGACAATCCCATTTCGTTTCACCGCTAACATTTGGAAAGAGCTGAATTTAGAGAAAATCTATGAAAATGTTAAGTTCACGAAAATACCCTGTAGACGTATTGAAATAAATATCCGATTATCAATAGCACCCATAATTATTTCAGCAATTATTCTGGCGTATTAAATCAGGAATCTGATCAGTTGTACATTTCAGTTCTTGGTTTTTCTTATGAAAGATAATATCCTGTGTCTGTTTTTTATCGATTAACAAATTAAGTAGAACCCGAAAATATGATCGATTTGTAATTAATTAAAACAAAATTGCAACATTTCTTACAACTACGCACAGTCAACATTGAAGCTTAATATTTAAGAAATAATCAGGATTTTACCATAAAAGCCATTCGCATCAGCGTGTCCATCATGAAAGTGATTGAATTAAAGGCGGAGAAACGTATCCGTGTATCTTCACGAAACGTGGACAAATATAGGGGGAAAAAGCTTCACACAAATTGACCGATTATATAAGCTTTTTCGATCGGACTAGATACGCAGTGATTTGAACAAATGCGAACGGAAGGGAATTAAAGGCTTTTTGGAGAATGATGTGAAGGTTAGGCGGATCTCTTCCAATTTTGAGAGAACAACCCCCTCTTTTGGAGGCCCCTCCTCAGCATCCGGGAAGACACCGACAAAAAACTTAATGGGTTCCGTTGCAATTCGATACAATAAAGAAGAAAAAGAGTCCGAGAGTCCACTGTAATTATTTCGATTCGGCCTGTTTATGGATTTACGTTGAAAGGATTTAAACCCACTGGTGCTAAGTTCCCACTTTTAATGCGATCCCCATGTTCCATGAACCCAGACAGAAAGACGGACCTAAGGGTATGGGTTTGAAATAAAGCAAAAATACCCATGGAAGAGACATGAAAGAAGAAAAGAAATCGGCGATAGGCTTCGTTCTATGAAATAGGCCACGGAGCAGATTTTTTTTTTTCCGAAATGAGACGACAGGGTCATATGATCTAGTGGACACAAAAACTCGGATGTGAGGACGTCCTCGGACGGACGATTGCTTACAGAGTTATCTCAGTAACATTGGTTAACCGGATGCAATTGTCCTCGAGAGATGGAAGGATCAAATGACTTTTTTCACATTTTCATCGTAGCTATAGCAACAACCAAGAGGATAGATTCCTAGATTCATATTGGAAATCCCCTCAAATGTTAAAAAGGAACCCACGACAATCTCTTCAGAGCTCTCTTGGAAAATAAGCTTTCATTTCCGATTCTTTTCCAATTTTTATATTTTTTTATTCTGATATACTTAAAATACGTAACGGGCAATGCAATTTCCTTACACAATATAACAAAAGCACTTGCATAAGAGCCAATTTCATAAGTTTAAAATAAAAGGAGTGCTATTTCTCTGTTTTTCCACTAGTACTTATCCAATTTCATTTTCTTTGGTATTACGGGTATTCAAATAGTCTGCGGCTAAAATTGTTCTCATTTTTTTTTTTTTTTTAGATGGAGTGTGGGCGCCTTTTGATCGCTGCCTGAATTTACAAGAAAGCTTTCCTAAAAAGCAGTGCACTGGTAATAAAACTGCAAATGAACTCACCAGACGGTGATCAAACAAACTCAATGCAAAATCAAATGTAACACGTATTCCGATTATATTTTGACTTAATATTAGAAGGAAATTTCAGTTAAATGTTATTAAATTTAAATATCTAGAACTCCAAATTAAGACTCTTTCGTAAAATCAAACAGACAACTAACAGTAAGCAAATGTTTTTTGTTTTTGTTTTTGTTTTTTTTTTAATTGAAAAGAAATAAAAATTAAACAAAAATAAGGTAAATTATTATAAAATTTTTGTTTATTTTGTCACTGTAACAATTATGAGTTTTTTACTGCTGTTAATTTGTGTTTTCAAAACCAGGATGAGGTTGTTTTTTGTTCAGTGGTGGCGAGCGCATCCGCAGCAGTCGGGGATCGAGAAGACGTCGATAGTGGGCAGCGAGAAACGGCTGTGCGGGTCCCACGAAATAAGCCAATAGTCCCGGAAAGCCTGCGAACAGGTCGACTTAAAGCCACACTGATCAGCACTAGTAATATAAAATAAAATAAAAAAAAAGTAAATTAGTAAATACAAATCCTTGTTTGGTTAAAAGTTGTAATCTCGTGGTTAAAAGTCACAGCGTTTAGTCTTCAAAAGAGCAACTCTTTACAGAAAGGGCACTATGATTATTATTATTATTATTATTATTATTATTATTATTATTATTATTTATTATTGACCTATATCAAAAAATAAAAGCCATATATCAAATAACAAGCAATATCAAAACAAAAATTTTGATAACACATACTGTTTCAATTTAGCCTTAAAGTAAGAACAAGAATAGTAACAATATCTATTATTACATTGCAGAGTCGACACTCGTAAATCTTTGGATAATTGATTCTATTTTCCATAAAAATTCCACGGAAAATAAACAGACATATTATCATACTCCTTAGGAATACAGAACATGCACCGTTTATGATTGCGGATATTTTCACCGGAGTTTTTAAAAAGTTTTTAAATAAAATGATGCCGATGCAATATACATCTAATAGAATTGGTAACTGTCTTAACACCAATATAAAAACACCATATTTATGAAAGCAAGGAGACAAACGCTCAAATAATCCAACTTTAAACAAAGCCCTAAAAAGGGAATTCTACAAATCTCTTAACTCATTACAAGAACTAGTAGAAAAATTTAACACAAAAAAAATCATAAAAACTTAAAGTGGAAAAAATAAGTATGAAAAATACTGATCTTACCCTTATTAAAAAGTACGTGCGTAGTCATTTAAAATTAAAAAGATAGCAATATCTTTCACAATCTGATTAAATTTTAAGTCATTAGACCATGGAATCCCAAAATCTCCATTTTAATATTTACATGAATCAGAATTCATTGGTTTCCTTTTAATATTTAAAAATTTTGTGTAGCCGTAGTAAAGGTCAAACCTGAAGGTGTGCTAGCATAATTACAAATTACAAATTCTTTCAATTTTTTAAAAATCTGATTGAACCCGAAAATATAACTAATAAAGATGCCATCTATATAATAAATAGTGCACTTGAAAAAAATGCACCTTGAGGAATTCCTCTCATTGTCCAATAAAAGTTATGCTCATCAAAGGTTACTGTTCTAATCCTAAAATAAGAAATTGTATAATTCTTAACAAATTAAACAATAACCACAAAGTTATAAAAATGAAACGAGCACTAAATAAATAGGCCTATAAAATATAAATCCTATAATAACGTATACATTTAAAATAATTAATTATTATCCTTTTGTTCAATGCAATAAAAAGAACATTCTTATGGCCTTTCTATTTTTTTTTAGCATGATTTTAATTTTCATTCAAACTTTTGTTTAGGAACATGTAAAAAAATCATTTTGTTTACATATCCAATCATTTCCTAGCTTATTTTAAGTAATCTTGAAGAAAATTCATGAGAAGTGTATTTTTTTTTAAAGTTCTTACGTGCAGGTGACGACGCGAATGTTCTGAGTGAAGCCAAAATCTTCATCTTGGTAGATATACCTGTCCTTTCCATTCTTGTTACGGAGCAAGGTAGGAGCATAGGAGGCTTGGAAGGCAGTGCATCCGTTATGCCTATGAATAAGGATAATGAAATTTATAGGCAAATGGATATTCAATAAAATTTCGTCGAAATATTATGCTATGTTGTCAATCCACTTACCCTTTGCATGGTGGGTGGAAGAACCTCGTCTGAAGTTCCATTCCTTGTGTACTTTTATCTTGCCTCGCCTTATCTCTGAATAAATGAAATGTTCTTAAGTGAATAGTCATTAAATGTCGCCATTACAAGCGCTAAAAATCGGTTGTTATTGTTTATTAGTAAAACGCTTTAAATAATAATCTATAGTGCTTGTTAAATTTATTTTAAATAGAAAAAACACATCTCCTCAATAATTTACTTAATTATTAAAAGCATTATCTATTAATTATGTTTATTGTCAATAGTATCACTTGTTAAACATTTTTAATGAATTTTATAAGTTTGAAAATGTTCACGAAATCTTATCTTAAGCATGAAAGTGCGACGTCTGGTCCAAACAACTTCTTCTTGGACTTTAAAAAGCAAACAATTTCAACCTTCGTCACAGTCATGTGCTACATACTGTATCTAGTCATCTAATGTACAATCAACGTTTCAACGTGCTTTTAAGACGGCGGTAGCGATTTTCGCTCATGATTTCGAACGCGACCAGGTAAACACAAAAGCAACGCATGGCTGAGAAGAAAGCGCAAGATAGATTCGAAGCAAATCCAATTTGAAAATCCAAAATAAATTGGAAAAACTTTAAAAATTATTTAATGGCAGTCCTTATGATCTAAGCTGTCTTTATCCTCTTTCATCACCATATGAGACTATCCTACAAAATTCTATGGCTGAAGGTTTATTCACTGATGAATAATTCATAGTACACTTTAGGGAACGGATTCTCGGGTTTTCTAACCACATCTGTGTTTTTCCCATGTTCAGAAATGTGGAAATGCGTCCCTCAAGCGACAGAAAAGCGCGGCATCCTATTCGAAAAAACGATTGTAAAAGCCTCTCATAAGACTACTTTAACAGATATCAGCAATCTGGCTGAAAATGCAACAACAATGGGGTTTTCTTTTTCGTTCGGTGTCTCTTACATATTCGTAGGATTTTAAGTTATGGATGCAATGCCGATTCATCCCCTGTCAGAGACCCTTACATTCAGGGTCTCTAGCCCCTATTTGAAGAAAGCGCTCCGATACGACCATCTCGTATTAAGCCGGCATTGGATATCTAAAAGTTTTTCATACTGTTTACAGCTGATATTCTTGTCGTCTAAGGCTAAGTGCTTTAGTAATTTCTTTTTCTTAAATAGAACGCAGCGCCAAAAGCGTAGGCGACCTAAGGGAAAATGTCTTTATTTTTGAATGGCTCATCATTTGACAAGATCAAAATCTGTTTATACCTGAAGTTTTAGTACTGTCATTTTAAGCAAATGATTATGCACCATACTTGCATAAATACTTGAGGTATTTAAATTAGATTTTTAGAAGCGTAGAGAGTCTATTAATTAATTTAGAAATAAAGAAGTATTTTAAATTAAGTTAATTCCTATCCGCTCTTTAATGTTACTTGATAAGCTGTACAGTGCGAATAGAAACCGCTAAATAGTAAAAGCAAAAATACTATTGCAGAAAAGCAGAAGAGGATTCTGGTGATCACTCGAATAAGTAATTCAGGCAGTACGGTAATTTTTGCATATGCCCATTAATATTCTTCATTTTGTGACCAACAACTGATTCTTGCGTGCAGTCAATAATTTTACTCATTGTGCAAGTATAATGTTTCCAATTAGTTCCACAGACACAAGCGGAACGAGAATTATTGAAAAAGTACTAAATTAAATATTGCCAGAAACTTTATGAAACTCCTGTTAAACATTATAATCTTTCCATATTGTCTTCCTTAAAACTCACAATTATTCTCTTTCTCCCTCATTCTCCTTCTCTCTTTAATCTAATATAATATACAAAATATATTAAATCATCAAATTGTGTGCATAAGTATAGCTCACCTGGCTTCTTGGTACTTATTGTTCGTTCCCGTGCAGACTAGAGTCTGATTGGTGTCCTTCAGTTGAATGCACTCGAGTCCATCTTTGGAGTGGTCTTCTGCCGCATACACCGAACAAACGAAGAAGAGAATAGCCTATACAAAACAAAAATAAGGTACAAGCAACATTATCACTATTTATTAAGATTCAAAAATTATATGGCCCGAAACAAAATTCTTATGAACCTAATTTACAAATGCCTTCTCAGATATCTGCTCAAAATATTTTCTATTCATGTCTTTGCAGTTTAGGACATTTAATGTTTGGTGTGGGAAGGAAAACAAAAACAACTGCGTTTATTATTCATAGGGAAGAATATAAGGCTACCTGGGTCGAAATTGAAAAAGATTGAAGCTTTACAATACATATTTATTGGAGAAATGACTAACAACCGGTTTCGCCTTTTATACCCGTCTTCTTCAGGTTGTGGTGATGATAATAATAAAAGCTGATTTTTTTAAAAATTTGAAATACAAGATATTGCTTACAATAAGGATGTTGTTTACAATGAGTTTTATATGCAATTAACAAATGTGTAATTTTTAATTATAAAAGATCAGAAATTTGACGCTAAAATTTGGAAAGTATCAAAGTTTGTCTGGATGTTTAGTAACAAATTCGGTGTGGAGAGAAGGCTTTGTAGATTTCGATACTTTCTAGAAGTTTGATTTTAAAGGGATCATTGGAGTCGTGTAGTATGGTCATGCTTTCTTCGATGGGTTTGATAGGATGTCCTGTCTCGAGAAGATGGTTTGTATAGGTGGATTTATTGTTTTTCCTTTTGAATGATGCACTGTGCTCTTTGTATCTTATTGAGAAATTTCGTGTTGAGAGTCCGATATACACGGTGATTCAGTCAATTTCTGACTATTTCAGTACTGTGATTTATTGACCCATTAATGTTTACAAACTTAACATTTCAGTATGATATTTTAGGCAGTTCGGAGTTTTTATTCCCGTGGAAAAGTCTTGATGATATGCTCAATGTGGCCACCACGAACGTTTTGAACTGCTCGCAGCCGAATGGTGAAGTTGTTCATAATTCTATCCAGGATTTCTGCATCCACAAGGGTGCAGCAGTCGACGATGCTTTGTCGCAGCTGGTCTAGGGTTCTTGGTGCTGTAGTGAATACACTGTCTTTAAGAAACCCCCAGAGATAAAAATCACATGGGTTTAGGGGCTCGTAGGGGGCCAAAGAAAGCCACCCCCGAATCGATCTGGAAACCTATTTGAAATGACACGATTTCCGAATTTCTGATTGAGGAAGTCTAGCACTTCATTAGTTGTGTGAGGCCTAGCCCCATCCTGTTGAAACCATTGATGTCGAAGCGGTATACGCCTCCTTCGCAGCTCGGGATGAAGAAGGTTTCCAACATGTTAAGGTAAGCCTGTGACGTTACAATGCCCTCAAAAAAGAACGGACCAATGATGCCTCGTTTGAAAATCGCGCACCAAGCCATAACCTTTCGTGGATGAAGAGGTGACTTATGGATCTCATGAGGGTGCTGGGAACCCCAAAAACGAACGTTGTGTTTATTAAAGTCACCTGACAGATGGAAGAAGGCCTCATCTGACACCCACAGGTTGTCCACAATGTCCTGATTGGCTTCCATTTCTGCTCCAAACTCCATCGCAAATTGTTTTCGCTTCTGTCTTCCAGTGCCTGTTAACTCCTGATAAACATGGATCTTATACGGGAACAGGTGTAAATCCTTTCTCAAAATTCGCCACGTCGTGGTATACGACAGCCCTTCTTCAATGGAAGGCGGCGAACAGATTTTTTGGTAGGGGAATCGACCAACTTTGTGCGAATATTTTCGACAACTTCGGCCGTTCGAACACGAGCTTCGCTCCCGCCTTTTTTCTTGCCTTTAACACATCCAGTGGCACGAAATTGCTTGACAAAATCCATGATTGTTTGCCTGCCTGGTGCGTCTCGACACTTATACTCCTTCCGGAACTTTCTTTGCACGGTTACAGGTGATTTTGTCTCGAAATACCATTCGACAACCTTGCATTTCTGCTCTGTTGATAAAGCGGGCGCCATTTTTCAACAATACGATTTTCATGCAGCGCCGTTGCAACAATACAAACTCCAACTATTTAGAAATTCGATATGGCGCTCATATTCTTTCAATTGTTTATCCCTAATGCACGTCATTCGAGTGAAATGGTCAGAAATTGACTGAATCACCCTGTAGAATTTGTTACATATGGCGCAATCTAGGCGTTTTCAAATTTTGATGTATTACGGGATTGGATTGGTGGATACCTGAAGAAGCCAGTATAAAAGGCGAAACCGGTTGTTAGTCATTACTCCAATAAACATGTATTGCAAAGCTTCTATCTTTTTCATTAAACTACACAATAAAAGGATTTATCACCATTATACTGACATTGTGAGTCGAAATTGTTTCAGTCAAGTTGAAAGATAAGCTCAATCCGTGCCTCTATATACGAGGGTGGTTTGATGAGTAACTTGTTTTGATATGAAAAACAAAAGTTCTATTGAAACAAATTATATACTGCCGAACATTATTTTTCGAAACACAAATATATACTGTCGAAATGACTTAAAACCATAGAATACTTAATCATAGAGATGGCACTAAATGTTCCTGTATGAACGAACTGGTGGTGCTCTAATTGGCACGCGAAACAAGTTACTCATCAAACCATTCTCGTATTATAGTCAGTGAAGTTTCAAAAGTTAACTATTGAAAGTAATTGACAGATTTTTCTTTTAACCTATCCAAATGTAGATTCAGTTTTTTGAGAAGGTAAGGGCGATTGAGGAGAAATACTTGAGAAATGGAAACAGGAGATTATGCTCCAAGCATAAGTTAATGAATTCAGAAAAAATTGAAGGAAAATGGATGGCCCAATTGATAGAGGCAACAAGAGTGTGACTCGTGGTTCCTGCTTCGAATCCAGGTCGTGGATTTTTCCTTCCATTTTTTCTGATAATATCATTGAGAAATACCTGATTAAAAGGGATCGACAGATAGATTAGACAGTGATAGCATTTGGGCTATCGCAAACACCCGGACAGCCAAGCTGTCACAAGGTGCCTTAAAGACAACCAAGTTGTCACGGTTGAAAGCCCAATGGGAGGCGGGCTCCCGGCTCTCAGATCGAGAATTTCTCCTATCCAAACCATCAGAAAGTTTGATGAACTCACAGATAATAATAATAATTATAAACTGGAGATTGTCTCCAAACACAGGTAATAATTTTTCGATTGAAAAATGGAAGGAAAAATTCTGCGACCTGGGTTCGAA
>JAHWFO010066978.1:1300236-1310454 GCA_023313115.1 Rhysida immarginata | reverse complement strand
AGGAACTGTGCCGATTCGAATTAGAGAAAAGTTAAGATTACTGAACAATATCCTGCATGAAATCAAGTTCAGCTTCTTTTATTGTATTTAAAAAAATTCTTACTTTAATAATGGATGCATACATACATTCATACTTATTCTATTTTAAGCATGTATCTTTTTTTTTTTTTTTTAACTTTTATTTATTTACAAAATAATTATTTTGTTCCTTGGAAATAATTTTCCTCACTGCCTCTTTCCTTAATTGTCTCAGTAATAAAACCAGAAACCAAAACACAACCCTGCCCATTAAGAGAAACTGGTATGTACTGTATAAGAAAACAGGCTGGAAAAGCCCAAGACCTGGTTTCACTTCTAAAATAAATTTTAATTTAGAAACTTTGAAACAAGTCACAGCACAAGCATATTTTGTATATGGACAGGGTGCGCAGGAAGTAGGAATGCGCTGTACCACTTCCTGTGCTTTCCTTCACTTCCGACCATACAATTATCTGAGGCAGGAAAGAGTATGTATATATATATATATATATATACAAAAAAAATTGCAGTGTTGTGTTGCTCCCGAATGTTCAATCAATTCGCAAAAGGCAAATTTATTGAGCGAAGTAATGTTTGTACCATTTTTTTTTTCAAGAGTCCATAAAAACACTGAAGCAACAATGCTTAAATGATCAATCGCAGCATTCGGCAGTTACTCTGAATAATGTTGACTGTAGTCACAGCCAGCACCGGAAGTGCAGTTATTACAGAAGTCAACATACGTCTATAGACAAAGTAAGCAAATATTTGTAAACACGCATCCTGCCAATACTCTGGAAGCCCCAAGGTTTTATTCCTGCCTGATTAATGAGGTTTGTTATTAGTTAATCTACATTAATTTAGAAGAAAATAAAATGACAATTACTGCTGTCTTTAAAAAAACTCTTCCGATCTACCTTCTTTATTCAGTTCTCCGCCCCCCCCTTAGAAAATAAATTTTCAAATGCTTTGCACCGTTAGAAATCGTGAGCTCCCCAGTGAGAAGACTGCAAATAAAAAAAATAAAAAAAAGGAAAGAAATTAGAACATACAAATTCTAAACTAAACTGCCAAGTATCCGTAAATTTCATATCAATGAGATAGTAAAAGAAAAAAATATTCAGATTCTGTCTTACCAAATCCTGATTCCGATTAATGTTCAATCTCTTTTCTATATTTTGTGATAACTGTTGAGCTTTAAAGGCTAGATTTTTAGTCTTCTCTATCAACTGATCGTAAGGAGAGACAGCTTGAGTGCCCATGACGACATGACCCTAAATTAAGATATGATCATTAATATCTAAGAACCAAAGAAGTAAGTATGTTAATATATATATTAAAAAAAATCAATATTTTCTAACAATAAACAAAGATTAGAAATTGCTTTTGGTTGTTTCCAAAGTCAATTATCTACAAATAATTATAAGTAACCATTTAGTCAATTTTTAACAGAGGTGGCAAAAATAAAGGAAAAAATGCAACACCTAGAAGGAATGGGTTGATTTATTTGAAATTTTGCATACATGTAGCATTGATGGTATACAAAAAAGTTATTCTAATTGCAAGATAATACGTCCAGAAGAACTTGCACAGGGTGCTCCCATGCTCTAATAGACCACATTAGTAGGTCGTATAACAGCCGCGAGCTTGAATGCAGGCCTCGACTTTTGCATGCATACAGTCATAACGATGCTGGATGTCGTCTTGGGGTAGGTTGTTCCAAGCCTCCTGGAACATGCTGGCGCAATTGTGGAATTGTTGCAGCTGGTGTGCGGCGATGATGAACGTTACGTCCCATCATGTCCCACATATGCTCAATTAACAAGTCTGGAGATCGTGCTGGCCAGGGAAGTAGTGCCATATGCTGCAAGACCTGCAAGCTAACATGGGCAGTGTGTGGACAGACGTTATCCTGCTGGAAAAACATGTTACCCTCCTGTTGCAAGGAAGAAAAGAAGAACAGGTGTCATAATCTGCTGGACAAACCGAATGCTGTTCAATGTTCTATCCACAATCACTAAAGCCTGTTTCACATAGAGCTTTGCAGAGCGGAAAAAATGCGGAAGCACAATCCGCGGGCAAAAGCGGACTTTTTCCGCTAAACTCAGGCGTTTCATATTCACATGCAAACGTTGCAGATCCGCTCCGTGAGAGTTGCGGAGCAGATTTTTCATTTCAAGGGGGTCTGGAAATCTTGCAGAATCCAGCCAATCAGAAAGCAGGTGAAGCGCAAAGCATGCAGGGAGAACCTAAAGCGGGAGAAATAAAAATTCCTGATTACACTCTACTACACAGCGATGGCCAGCAAATGTGTGTTTAATGAGAAAATTATTTCTTTAGTTTCTGAACGAATTTCAATTTGAAATACCAAATAAAGGAACACAGAAATGCTCAGCTAAAATAAAACAAAACCAGGTAAAAGTCTGTTTCTATTTTCTTGGGTGACATCGATGATCGATCAGCCCCTTCACGTTTTAAGCCTATTTCACATAAAGCTTGTTTCAGCCCAGTCATGCTCTGAATTTATTGTTTTTAATCATTAAATAAGTGTAACATGTTTAATAAATAAGTAAATGATTTATGATATTATAGAATTTATATTTTCGGAAAGTTATGCAAGAAAACGCATCACGAAAATCTCGTGACGGTGTTGTGCGGTCAGGCCGACAATGACCGATAGCCCGCCCATAGCTGATGTTCACAGTAACGGGACTTTCATGATTTTTTCTCCCCCCACATAAATTTCGTAAAATATAATTCCTATAATATGATAAATTATTTATGTATTAATCAGACACGTTACAATAATGAATTCATGCATAAACGTAAAGGGGCTGACCGATGTCTTCCGAGAAAATTGGAGAACGCTACTCTCGACTTTTACCCAAAAGGGGTTTAATTTTTTTTTAAATATTATTGTAACTAAAATATATATTTCTTATTACACAAATACTGGACAGTACAGTTCTTTTATTTTTAAAGCATACTCCGCCAAATGAAAAATTAACAATATATAACATCTCCATTTAAAAAATTGTTGAAAATTCATTTGATAGATTTCGAAAGTTTAGCAGCGTTAGCATTTGTTTAGACTCAATTTTACGAAAGAAGATACTATTTTAGAGGACCAATCAGGAGACAGCTTAAGCGGAAAAGTTGCGGGAAAGTTTTAATTGTGAAATGCTCAGCAGATTCCGCGTTTCCACGCGGAACGCGCGCGTAGGCGCCACTATACGCAATCCATGCGGATTTGCATCCGCTTCGTCAGGGGTTTTCTATGTGAAACAAGCTTTAGGGTGATCTGTGGATCTGATTGCATCCCACACCATTACGCCAGGGGTTGGATCTGTGGGCTGTAGACGGATGCACTGTGGAAGATGGTGCTCTGTTGCTCTTTGCCGCACAAGTACACATCCATCACTGGTGTACAGACAGAATCTGCTCTCATCGCTAAAGAACAGAAACCTCCATTCGACTCTTTTGCAGCACCACTGCAGCCAAGCAGTATGGTGTTCTTGCAGAAGTGGGAGTCTGGCTAGAGGGATAGAAGCCTGCAGTCCTGCAGCTAGCAAACTATTACCAATGGTCTGTCTTGACAAAGTTGGTGCCACTCTGGCCCTCGTCTCTGCTATGGATGCTGTACAGTTGCACAATGCTTCTCGAACGATTCGATAGTCTTGGCGTGGGTCAGTAGTGCGTGGGTGTCCTGCATGGGTGTCCAGAACCAGGTCTACATGAGTGTGTTCCTTCCGTAAACCACTGCCGACAACATCGAGCCACCACAGAAACATTACGACCAATATGTGCCATGATACGCCAATGAGACCATTCAGCCTCTCTTAGTCCCACAATCCGATCTCTGTCAACTCCGACCACAGGAGCACGGCGGCATGTGCGAGGCATTGCAGTTGTTCTCACCACACCTACAGTCAACTGTTCCAGTACAATGCAGATGCCAAACTGACAATTTCATGCAAATCTAGTCAGAATCATTCTTCTCCAGGAGGGGCATGGGAGCCACCCTGTAGAACGTTCTTCTGGACATACTGTCTTGCAATTTGAATCATTTTTTATATCCCACCAATGCTACATATGTGCAAAATTTCAAATAAATCGAGCCATTCCTTCTAGGTGCTGCACTTTTTTTCCAACAGTATACAAATGATAGAAAACTGCACAGCAAATGAGAATGTGCAATATATTTTTAAGCATATATTTAACTACACATTTAATCTTTTAAATTATTTAATGTAATAAATTTTTCAAAACAATCCTTATGAACTCCCCCTTAGAAATATCAATCATCTCTTCATATAGATAAAGAAAGACATTTTCATGTGCTTCTAAATATTTTTGTAACATTGCAAATGTCTCATGAAATTGCCTCGATGTTATGTTAATGTAAAAGAATTAATTTCTCTATTGTACCTATGGCCCAGGACATGTTAACCTTGCTATGAAGGAACGAGTACAGTTGCGAGACCATTGTATCAATGTGTGGGAGTCATTAAGGAAGAAGGGGTAGGTAATGAGAAAAACTTATTCTAAAGACGGGACAATTGCATCGTATAGAATTATTTGGATATTGTTCACGCAATCTTAAAGGTAAACTCCACGGAAAAAAATCGACTATTTTTTTTGCATCGTAACATTAATCCAGGTTAATAGAGTATATATCATTCAAAATGTTTCGATTTTTCCTAATATTTCATTAAGAAAAATGCCTCGGAAAATTGAAAATTTGCGTGGGATCTTCCATTCCCTTCTCCAGAGAGCACAACGGAACAAAGCATCATTTCCTGCTGCGAGAACCTCAGGGAATTTCGTCACCAAGATTCTAGTCACTTTCAACGATGCTATATATCGTTAAGATTTTGCTAATCTGTTTTATGTCGGAATGCCTTCAATTTGTTCTTTGTTTGGATGTGTAAATAGACAATTGTTTCATAGATTTCCACAATCAGAAGCGATTAAAAAACAGTGGATTAGTTTTTGACAGCGAGGGAACTGCTATCCAACTCCAAACAGCATCGTGTGTTCAGCTCATTTTGAAGCGTCTTGCTTTGTCTACGCATCCGCCGTTATAAATTCAATATCAATTCAAACAAGAAATTCACTGAAACTAGATCACGTATTAGGTGGAACTAGATGCTCTTCCAACTCTAAACGGGCCTGGCATTCTTCAAGAACAACGACCGCAACAGCATTTGTTAAACGCCGAAGGAAAAAATGAAAGTTTTTTTATATATTTTATCAATTTTGAGTTCGAATTGAAAATTTTTATACATGCTACGTTATTATTGAGATCTTCATCTTTCATTTTAAACAAAGTTGTTTTGAGTGTGGAGTTTACCTTTATGTAAACATTTAAAACTAATTGCTTCATTCAACTTGAAGATGTGCTGCTTGAATAGCGATGGTGTGGTTGCAGTGATAAAATATACATCAACTCTCATTATGACGATGTTCACCATAAAATCCATAAAAAGTTTGTTATAACCAATATTTCGTTATATTTAAAACTCAATCTTTTAATGTTTAAAAAAAAATAGATTTTCCACCTTAGAATTTGTAGTTCTTAGTCGAAATATGAATTATTGCGACTAAATGGTGATGAAGTATCACAGTATTGCATCTAGGCTGGAATAGAAGGGCACGACGCCCCGCCTTTTTTCAGTGCGCCCTGCCCTTACTGAGCGCACCCTGCCCTTTTTCGTTGGATTTATTTAAACTAACCATTAAAATGTACGCTTGTCTCCGACTTGCCCTACTTTCTGACCAAATGTGCCCTAGTTATTGTTCATTTCCCTGCCCTGCCATTTTGCTAGATGCAAACCTGTATCAGTAATCGAACAAAATTGTAATTTCCATTTGACTTCGCTAATTTCGTGAAACATTTTTGATCAAAAACTACCAAAAACCAGGATTGTCATTCGAATAATATTTTATAGTAGACAAGCTGCCTTCTTAACCGATCGAGATGCTCAGTCGATACTGTATTTACCTGAATCTAAGACGAGGTTTTTTTCCAAATTAAGAGGGCAAAAAATAGGGGGTCATCTTAGAATCGGATGCGGGGGCTTCACTGCAAAAGCCCATTGCTGCTTTAGCTGCATAGTAAGCAGGTGGCTTCACTGCATAAGTTAAGGTGACTGGATTAATTAATGACCAAAATCTTTATTAAAAAAAAGAGAAACGCTCATTTTGGATCTCATAAGGGAGCATTTAACTCTATTAAAAAGGTGGGTAGTCTTAAAAAAAGTAAAACAAGATGTTAAGAGTGCTAATTGTGAACATGTCAACATCAAGTTTTAGATGTTGTGGTCAACAAAAGTTCATCTGAGGAAGAATATACAGACTGATTGGTAGCAGGTAATCCCATTCTTAACCAACAGAAAAAAATAAAAAATAAAAAAAAAAAAGCCACCTCTATGTCTATCGGGGACATGGATCAATCTGCATGGGATGTCATTTCTAAAGAGAGCCTCATTAGGGAATTTAAAAAGTGCTGCATTTCAAATGCATTAAATGGCACAGAAGATGGATGACATCACGTGGGAAGAAAATCTTAATAATGATGAAATCTAAAATTATTTTAGATTATCAGAAGAAAGTGTTATAAATAGCATAAAGTCAGTTTTTATTACTTTGAATTGTTTTAAATACTACTGATATAAAGGCGCAATTCTTCATTTTTAAAAACAACTAAGTGCAATCGGTTTTTTTAATTTACATGTAAGAGTTAAATGTGTAAAACCCCTTTCATCCATCCCTGTTAATACATTATTAGTAGAATTTCAATACTGTGGGAATGCATATAGTTCGTTTTTTGACTTAATTTTTTTTTTCTTGAAATGCTTGCAAATTAATCTTTCTCTTTGTTTTTTCTGGGGGGGGGGGGCATCTTTTACTCGGTTAGTATATAAACAGATAGTTTAAAGAGATTTGAACAAATTGACAAACTTGGTTAATTGTTCGCGTTCTCTTTCTCCTCCTCGTCCTCCCTCCCAAATAAATTTGTCTAAAGTGCTTCTTTATCAGCATTTTATATTTTCATAAAAATGTTTTTTCCCTTTTTCAGCACGTGATTTTCTAGAAAGAGATTTTTGCTTCTGTTTTTCGTAGCCATCTATCAACAATTATAATCTGAAGTAAATTTTTGCTTCCGCTTTCTATCTTTCTCCATTTCCAGCATTTCCGCTCTAGTGTGGATTCTTAGGACGAGTTCTTTATCTACTTTCTCAAATGAGTCTTCAGCAACAATGGACTTGCATTAAGATGAGGAAGACATGATGGCAACAATGTACCTGTATTGATGCTGAACACTCAGTTGAGAAGTCTCAGCCGAGAGAGTAGTAGATAATGAACTGCCCCTTAACGGCTGTTTACAAGCAAACAAACGCCATTTCCATACTCTCGAAATCAGAGTGAAATTTTCTCGTAGTTACGTGAAATAAGCCTAATGGCATGTACTGTGAATTGCATTTACAATAAATCGTTATCTTGCCAAATTTACGACGTCATTTTTAGTTTGTTATATCGTGTAAAATTACTAGGCATTATGCGTCATTGGAAAAATTTTGATTTTTCGTTATAAAGAATTCGTTATAAGCAGTTGTTTTTTCTTGACAAATCTAACGCGGACTATAAAGTAATTTCATTATAACGTGAGTCGGCTGTAGTTCCGAAAATGTGTCTTTGCATGCATTATTAAATAAATATGAAAAGGCCTAGAAACTGATACATCAAGTTGAAAAATATGACGAGCAAATAAAAATTTTAACCAAGTATATTTACTAAATAATTATATTTAAAAAAAAAAAAAAAAAAAAAAAAGAAACGTAGGGACTGTATTTCAGCTGTGCATGCACATGGCCTTATTGTTGCCTGTACTTGTTCCTTCATAAAAAAGTTAACCTGTCCCAAGCTATAAGAGTAGCTCTTATTAAGGTCCCATATTAAACAAAAGTTTCATATTTCAAAATAAACAGTAACACATATACAGTAATTTTTTAACTTACCAATCTGGAATCGATTTTTGCATCTAATCTAGCATTTCTAATTAAATTAACAATCCAACGCTCTGCTTCCTCAGGAGTCATGTTCAGTTTCTCAGCCAACATGCTGAAAGAAAAATATAAGCTTATTACACTTCTAGCCTGCAGGCAAGAATTTAATCATTAATAAAATTAATTTAATTTGCAAAGCTGTATAATTTGAAAGAAATTCGCACACATGCCTAAAGCAGATTACTTATCTTTGCTAGTAGTAAAGCATAGTCCCCACATACAAAAACATCCACCTCGATTTTTGCTCTCCTGTTTTCTACTTGTGAGAACCATGCTTAAGCTATAACCTTATTAATCAACTACCAGCATTACTGTACTCTGTATTTTTTTGTATTGAAATAGAGCAATAAATAAACGATAAATAAAACGACCTGGCACCTAATTCAAACGAGGAACCCTTTTTTATTTTGAGAAATACAATTCAAGTACAGATAATGTTTACTCTCGATGCTTGAAAACATTTGCACTGAAAACTTTCTTAAAGAAGAAAAAAAAAAAGGCATGTCCAATTATGATACAGTCGAACCCTGATAACTCAAATCTTCAGCGGACCAGATAAAAAAAATGAGTTATCAGGTTTTCGAGTTAACCAGTAAATCGAAAACGAGGCTACATGACAACTATAAAAATTACATGATATTCGCAATGTTTTTATAAATTTGATTTTTTTTGACATCCATTTACTGGATGTACTTCGTAATATGCGGCCTGTTTTAATGCAAAATCAGCTCCAATCTCGTTTTGGCCTGGCTTCCAAATTCTACTTACTGTTTGTAAAAATTTTCGAAAAGCATCTCTTTGCGATTATTGACCATTTATTTTTCATCTGATGACATTTATGATACCGTAAATATTCTACTATAACGCGAATTTTTTTGGCCTAAAAAAGCATCTAAATTTGCTGGGTCGCGTTATACTAGAGGATAAAAATCAGCCCTCCGACGACTGCGGCCGATCGTCGATAATAACATCGATAATAACTTCTCCCAAACATTGATAAATAGGCCTACTTCCAAACTGCCTCGAACCAAAGCCTACAAGAAAATATTATGTAGTGAAAATATTAAACTGAATAAAGATTACTTGTCTTTTTATTAAGAAAATTGATGTACTGTTGTGTTTTTTTGTCGATGTGCGAGTGAGAAAGCTTTCCCTATCAATGTAGGGCTATAAACTTCCAGACTGCCTCAAAGTTGAGGCAGTTGCTTTTGTCGAAGTCGCTTTCTGTGCTGATGACATTCAGACGAATTTGCCGTGTATTATACATTAATTACATTGCATATAATGTCCAGTTCATTATACAATATATTAATTCACTTTTTATTCGAATTACTCGTCGCCAACATCTAACAACATTGATAATGACTTCTCCCAAACATCGAAACTTCTAAGACTTTGAAGACTGGGATACAGATGTCAAATTAACTGAGGAAGATTGGAAAGACTTGTTCGAAGACACAGATGAATCATATTTTGAAAGTTTTTGAATATTAAATATCCAGACTATTTAAAAATAAAGATTTTTTTCTGTATAAGTTTGTACATTTTATTTCTCGCGAGGAGTCAAAAATGGGGGTCGCGTTATACAAGAGGATAGGATTTTTGCCGATTTTTTGGGCCGAAAAAGTGGAGTCGCGTTATAGTAGAATATTTATGGTAAATGTAAAAATGTTTTACATTCAAAAATTGACAGAATTCATAATTTTTTTCATTTTTCCATCACTTTTACATCAACAAATGCAATGCGATCTGAAGTGTTTCAAAAAGAAATTTCAAAAGCAAAACAGCAACGACAATCTGAAGTGTATGGCTACTTCTAAAAATTCGCTCGCGATCGTTCATGCAATGAACTTTGTGGTTAACATGAACACTACCTCTAAAATCGAATGCACAATCGTCATCATTTACTACGCTTAAAAATTCTCCCACTGAACGCTCGCAATCAACAAGTTTGATTTTCAATTTCGTGTTAAGTTTCGATTTCAACAATGGCTGCCAGCGACTGTGAATTTCTACAAAGTTTTCTTTGTCATGTGGATGTAAAATTAAAGTTGGAAAATGAAATAAAGTTTCATCAGGCAAAGCTTTTTGAGGAGGCTGGCTGAAATTAAAGGCACACTTGGATATAGCT
>JAHWFO010066978.1:1281194-1297040 GCA_023313115.1 Rhysida immarginata | reverse complement strand
GGGAAGAGACCAAAAATTTTTCTTTCCAAATCTGAGATTACGATTTTGACACCTTATTTTCGCAAAATGACCTCGTATTTTATTTAAAAAACCTAGTTTTAAACAAAAAAATTGCCAAAATATTTTCGTAATAACCGTATTTTCATAAAAAATGTTTGTATTATTAGGGCAATTTTACATGTACATTACATCGATGGGGTCGGGCCAGAGAATAATTTCGCATTAAACGGGATTTTGTATTAAGAGAGTTCGTAATAAGCAGGTTAGATTGTACCACCATGAAGTTTACATATATCAAACAAGTTCGCATTAAAACTTTAAATTTATGATGATTACAAAAATATTTTCCTTCTGAAATACGTTTCTCGATTTATTTATAGATTACCGCAAATTTCAGCATATAATACGTGTATTATGCAAAGTTAAAAAATCGTTACTACATATTATGAAAAATTAAGTATAATAATCAGATACTAAACCAGAAAAAATACAATGGGGAGGGGGGGGAACTATTCAAATGAAATTATGTATAATATTTAATATACAGTGTCCAAAAAAGTCTGGTAACATGGCCGAAATTTTAAGATGGGTGAGAAAGAGCCACTGAAGGTCAGCTTGGGCTGGCCAGGTTGGCTGAGGTTTCTAACACATTTGAATTGCAGTGAAGCACGCCGTTGTGAAGGCTCATTAAGTGATTGACCTTGAGCGACTCTTTCTCACCCATTTTCTCAAAATCTTTCAAGGGGAACGGTGTAATTAAAAATTGTTTTTAGACTAATATGGTGTTGCTCTACAGGGTAGCAATTGGAAACTTTTCTCTATCTCTAATAGTTTTCGAGTTAGCATATGGATGACCTTAAATCTGGGGGTCAAAGTCAAATTTGAGTGTGGCAATGAATTTCCTACCCCCTATTACCTATAAACCACACTCATCAGATCTTGCCTATTTGGCAGCTTTGAGATATCTGCCATGTGACCAGACTTTTTGGACACCCTGTATATTACAATACAATTGCACTTTTTGCCCTCCATTTCCCAAAATTGCATATATTATTTTAAAATTTAAAATTTTAATAAGCAAAGCCTAACATTTTGAATCTCTATTAAGAAAATCTGGGACGATACTTTCTTTTAACAGGAATAGGAACATCCCGGTATTTCTCAGCAGCTTTTAAAATGGCCACCCCGCTGAATTGTCTGTCAGCACTGTAGTTTAGCGACAGTTTTTCTGTGTGAAATCTGTGATAATTAGGTTCAAAAAGTAAGGGAATTTACTTACAAGGGAATCCCTCGAACATGTATGTCACAGATTTCCACCAAATTGAAATATGTTACTCATCTGAAGCTGCTATAGATGCTTGCAAAATAAGAGTGCGAAATTGTGTTTCTCTCAAAATAAACCGCGAAAACGAAAAAATTTCAGCATACATTGCCATACAAGGGCTCCATTGCTAAAGCGGTTAGGCTATGTGGGGTTCCCTTGTTAGTCATTAACTAGAGCTGACACAGTAATAAATGAAATACCTGAATTCCACAGGATAGGGGATGCTATTTTGCACTTTTACCGATGTTTGCTACCAACCAATCTTTTTAAAGATGTTGAGACACAACATTTGAATTTTTTTTTCAAATGGTACATTTGTACAAGTAAATACAATTCGAAATGCCTTTGTGAAAGCTGTTATTACTCCTTCATGAGGTTTTAAGAAGAAGAAATGATCATTAGGCCTAACAAAGCCCTGCTTACTGAAATTCCGATCTTGATATGGGTATTAATAAATTTATTTCTGGTATAATGTAATTATAAATGTAATGAATAAATTTTTATTTTGTTATATGATCATTTATCTTAAATACTTCTCCATTCTTCATTTTTATGGAAACTTCAGGTGACCATAATGCACTGTGCAGTTGAACAAATATGATGGAGCACTCCTTATCGCTGAATTGCTATCATAGGTGAATATATTTTGTTTTATAATCCATTGGGTATTATGAACACAAGTTTTTCTGAAAATATAGTAATAATTTTAAGCGCGGGTTATACACAGATGCGTATTATATACCGAAAACTGCAGTATAAATCAGATTTCAGAATTGTTATTTCTTCTCAGTAGCCATGACGACAGAAAAACCTAAAACACTTTCTTATAAGTTTTAATTCTGATCTTATAATCAAGTGAAATTTACCACATATAAGCTTTCTAAATACTGTAAATAAATAGAAGCATTAACTTACTTAATGCTGATGCACTGGTGAATGCGACAGAATGTTTCAAAGATCATGAGACGAGCATTATCAATGAAGTCATCCAAACAAGCAACCAGAAAGAAATCATTACAAATAACCTGAAGAATAAAATTAGATATTTCCAATTAGTGTATTTGCAGTATACATTATAAAAAGCAAAATTATAAAGTTCAAACTCACTTCCTCACATTCTCGCAATTTCTGTTGGGCTGCATCGAAGTCAAAATTTACATACAGATGCTCAATGAACTCCGTTATTGGATCTCTGTATGTGTAAGATTCCTAAGAAGAAATATTAAAGATTTCTAAGAAGAAATCATATTATGAACTTGAATTCTATGTATAATAAAACCATATCCATCCATTTATAATCAACAATATCTTCTCAAACTGTCAATACTATTAATTGAAGACATGCATCTGACAATTAGACTTTGTACAAATTGCCTTATCTCAGTGGTGAGCTATAAATATTTAACAATGGGCTCTCAACAATTTTGAATAAATATGGGAAATAATTTCTGTACATTCTTAGAATGGGAAATAACCTGTAAGCTTTTTCTAAGAATGTACACCCTATTCCAAAAACGTTTTCACTTAGGTGAATGACATTCGGCTTCCTTGCAATACATTAAACCAGTTAGATTAATTGGTTCTGGCAAGAAGTCAAGTTCAAATCATGCTGGACGATGCCATTTATTGTTTCTTAGCAACAGGAATAAGTAGGCATAATGAGTGAAGTTAAACTGTTTTGATTGAAATCTGATTTTGAGCCTTTATTAGGAAAGTTTTTCTTTATTATCAATAAATCAATGTATATTATTATTATTTTAGCAGAAATGCAGTATGATAACGTGAAAACTACACGAGGAAGTAAGCGATAAGTTGGCAAAGCATGCTCAACAACATAATGGCAAATATACAAATTAAATCATTACATGTTTTTCATGAAATAATCAGTAGTAGAAAATTAACTTTAAATTTTGCTTAGATTTAACAAAATAATAGTCTACTAAATATATAAACTAAAAATCCGTTATGGTATTTCATAGGGAATAGCTACCTATCTTTTAAAATGAAATATCTTCTGGAATTATGCTTAAAAAAATAACGCATCGGCAAACAAAGTTGTATTCTCATCCATGACGGGAAAAAATAATATGTATATAACAATACAGTATCTAATGCATGAAAAAAGCATATATTTATGTAGTATACTAAATGCTGTTTAACAAACAATAGTGTTCAAAAATAGAAACTGTGTTTAGGGATCCCACCATAACACCTGCTTAAGAGAAGCATCGCTCTTAGTGTTTAAAAATAGAAACCAACTTTAGGGATCGTGCCGTTTATCTTTGGAGAGCGACGAAAACAAGTTTTAGTGTTACATCCTGTTTTATTGCTGATCGGTCTTACAGGAGTTTAACTTTGTAAAATCCTAAACATGTCGAATTTCACGATGCTAGCACCAGAAAAGCTTAGTGGTAAGTTGCGCTAAGGATATTGTAATGGCTTTTGTTATCTTATAAAATATAAACATACTATATGGCAGGGATGAAGAATTTCGGTATCAAATATTACAGGATTTAAAAAGTAATAAGTAAAAATATCAATGTTCGAAATACAGAAAAAATAAATACACTGCTGCCCCTCTTTGTCACGAATGTTGGGAGCCAAGATTTCACTGCCCTCGACAGAGCGAAGCGCAACATAGCTAGTTTTTTTGTACAGTGACAGCGCCAATGACTGCGACTTATCAGATTTTGCGACATAGCCAACCGCGACTTAGAGAGGCTGCAGTGTAAATAAACTAAATATTTATTATTGAAAACAGAAACAAAAATTCCACAGCCTGAATTCAAACCGGGAACCTTTGAAGAGCTGAAGGTTCCTGGTTCGAATCCAGTCTGTGGAATTTTCTTTCCTATTTTCATTAATAATTTAAAAATATGAGGTTTGGCGTAGGATAAACTCTCATCGAACATTCTTGAGATATTAAATATTTATTGCTTTTTTTTTTTTAATTTAAAGTCTATCTTACTGAAATAAAAAGCAGCATTTAATCTTTTCAGATAAAAGCACTGTAATTCGCCCACACCAGTCATAAACCTGATCCCTATTTCCACTCTGGATGGCCAAATTCATATTCGTTCAAGCAACTAGGCTTTATAACCGATCAACTTTGGTTAGCTCAACTCCTCCCAAGCAAGTGAAAAATGCTTTTGGAATAGACTGTACATACTGCAAAAAAAGAAATGTTGGTCATGGGATTGCTAAAGCCCACTGCTAGTTATAGTCTTAAGGAAATGGATAATATACGGGGTGTCCATAAAAGGTCTGACACATTTTATCTGTGTATTACCAAAAAACTAATGAAGATAACCAGAAACGGATTTCAATATATGAAACTGTAACTGAAAAATTTTATTGTGTTTCACAAAGTTAAGAAAATTACGGATTTGAAACGCCGAATCACGGTTGTTATTAACAAGGTTGATGTCGATATGCTCAAAAGAACATGGCAAGAAATTGATTATCGGCTGGATATCCTCCGTGTGACCCAAGGAGCACACGTTACTAAAATTATTAACTTGGTTTAATAAAACTTTTTTTCTTGATCTATTAGTGTATATTTCTCCAGTTTTCTCTGAAATTCTATGTCCATGCTCAACAAAATTTCATTAATTAAAATTTGTTATTACCAAAATTATCAAAAATTAGCTTAAAAATTTACTTGTTGAATAACTTTCACCAGATCTTTCAAGGCAGCTCGCTTAAATTTATTCGTGATCACAGCTGATGCTAAATAGCGCAAAATATGAGGACAGATGGTTTGAATGGCATTCAAATATCTGAAATAAAAATGAATATAGTTAAATAAACATAAGAACAACACTTCTGTTACTTAGATACTTGATTGAAATAGTAAAAAAATTTTACTGTATAGCTTTAATCATCAGACTAAAGTGCTTTCTTCACAACATTTAATGAATTACTCATTAACTCAATTTTCAAAGATACCCCCCTCAAAAAAATTCACTGTATGAAAAAAGGACAACTTTACAAATTATTAAACAAAATTTTCTAAAAAAGAATTCAAAATTCTATTTAAAATTAGTAAGCATTCTACAGTGTCACCAAGATAGACTGAGTTGTTTTATTAAAGAAATATTTTCCAATGTTGGAACAAATATTTCAGCAATGTTGTTCTGCTAAGACTGTCTGCTCAACATTGCAATAATGTTATCAGCGATAAGAATATTCACGTTACTAAATTTTCTCCTCTATTCTGTTACTTACATGTATTCAATATAATTTAAAATATATAGCAAAAGACCATTATAATCAAATACGTTTAACTCAATTTTAATTTAATATGGTTAAATAAAAACATGTAAAGAGTTCATTTTTATACAAAATTTAATTAAATTTCCAAGGACCAACTGGAAATAACATACCCATTTTTGAATTAAGAAAGTAACCAATAAACAATGATTTGCTAGTTCTACATCATCCTCATTTACATCATACTAATTCTACATCATTTACAACAATCATCTATCCCACTGCAGGATGAGGTCTCCAATTTTTTTCCATGCACAAAGCATTGATAATTTAAAGGGAAGTTGGCCAATAAGCCTCCACACAGGCCAAATATGGATCAGAGTCTTTTAGTAGGGGTTAAAAAGAACAAAAAAGTTCTACATAGACTAGGCTGTTTTCCCATTAGTCATCCTTCAAATGACAAATTTATTGATTTCCTTACAGACCCTTGTCCATTCAAAAACACAGGGATTGCATTCTTCATATTTTCCTTGTTTGCATTCTCTACAAAAAAAGCAGTTACTTCTTGCAGCTCTAGCTATAGGCAGGATGGTCCAAAACTACCCAATATAAACTTTCAAAAATTTCATCAGCATGAACATTCTCCCTGTATTGAAAAGTTTCAATACCATTATTACATAGTTAACTCATTCATAGTATCACTGTAAACTTTGTAAATTTGATGGTAAATCTCATGCAGTCATACATTTTCCCATTAGTAAATCAAATGGCAGATCTCATTTCAAATTGGGAGGGGGGGGGGGCAATTTTCTTATATATTTAAAGGACATAAAAGAAATACTCTTAGCACAATCAAAAAACTCTGTATATGAGAAGTGACAGACTAGTTGACCTTGAATTGGTCAGATTCAATCACCTGTGCGGGTGTGGTAAACAAACGGATAATGCATTTCCAAACAATCCTCAAATGTCTACCTTGAAAACATTAATGTTATTTATAGCAGAACAATAAGGCTGAAAATAGCAACAGAATTAGAAAAATATATAGCTCCATTTCAAGAAATTTATAAGGAATTAGAAATTTAAAGGAAAAAATCTTATCAAAGAAAAGGTTCAAGACTTTTACAACCAAACGACACAGTAGTCTTTCAACATGGAAATAGGAAAATTTAAAAACTATCAGGAAGAGAACAGACAAAGACTTTTTTTTCATATATTATTACATATTATACTCTGTCCAACGAAAGTTGGAGTGGGCGCGTTCAGTTAAACTTCCTATTTCAATTGTTAGACAATGTCGGTTCTACAATAGAAATAGGAAGTTTAACTGGACACGCCCACTCCAACTTTCGTTGGATAGAGTATAACATTTAAAAAGTAGTTCATATACAACTATAAAAGCATTTATATTTTACCCACACTCACTATAAGGACCCAAGGTACCTGTTTTAAAGGCTAAATTTTCCTGGTTCGCAGTTTGATTTTGAAATAAGAAGTGGTAACAAAATTCCTGGACTAGGTCTGTAACATGCCAACATTTTCCTGACAGCACAGGGTTTCACATGCAGCAGCAGAGCTGCAACCCTGAAAATGTCGTGTCCTATTCTAAGATTACGTAATAGACAGAGTTGGAACATAGAGCAAACATGAAATGGTGACTACTCTGAGGTCTAAGGGCACGGCTCTAAGACAAAGTAGCAGTCATCGAAATGGAAGTGACCATCCTCTCCACAATTGAAGGCAGCGAGACTGAACTCAAGAAGAACATACTCATCAGGGTTCTCCCCAGGCCCTTTTTAACGAGCGCGCCGCCCGGCTGATTTTGGCGTCCGCCCGGCTGAAGAATACACGAAAAATTGCACAACACTGCATAATATTTTATTTGTTTTTGTTTTTAACTTTTGTCCGCCCGGTTATTTTAGCTTACCGCCCACCTGATAAAATTTTCTGGGGAGAACACTGCTCATGTGTCTTTTTCGGCATCAATGTAGCATTGTTTATTGAGAGTTCGTCCCCCAGAGCCAGGCCATCAACAGAGTTTTACTACAACGTTCTGAGGCATTTAAGGAGAACATTTGGCAATCTGCCATTATGGTGCTTTGCTACATCTGTAGTGGAAAAAGAATTGGATTCTCTGTGACAACAATGCACCATCACCGAGCATTCCTCGTTCACGTGTTTCCCACCAAGCACAACATTTTATCGCTTGCACACCTGTCCTACTCGCTAGATTTAGCTCCCACAGACTTCTTCCTTTTCCCGAAGATGAAGATCCAGCTAAAGGTCGCCATTTTAACGGCGTTGCTGAGATCTAGCACAAATCACAGGTTCTGCATTCGCTTATAGAAGACGACTTCTAGAAGTGGTATGAATGCTGAGACCAGGGATTAGCTACACAAGGTGACTATTTCTAAGGAGATGGTGTTCTAACTTAGGTAAGTAAAGTACTTCTTTTTAAACACAGCTAGTTCAGGAAATTTTTCTATAGGTGTGAAAAAAAGTTTTCTCCATTTCTGGTCGACAATTTCTCCACTTTTTAATTCAATTTCATTTCATATTGGATAAAAAATCTGTAAACTTTGAACAACCCCTCCCGTCTAATTCCCACATAAATTCACGGAATGGATATGTGAAATAAAAACATTTTGAATGTAAATTGAAAATTAAGATATAAGGTGCATCAATGGGTCTCGCTTATCTGTTAGTTGAATAAACAGACTGAATCAACGGATGGAGCTAGCATCGCAAATGTCATGTACATGCAGGGCCCAAAGGAACCTTATTTACTACCAAAAATTATAGAAAAGCTGAAACAGCGATAACAAATGTGATAAAGTCGGTTTAAATAGATTTTAAAATAAACTCAAGTGAGTTATTCAAACTTCGAACAGAAACTTAGTTTCGTAATCCTCCTCAAATGGCAAATATTTTGAGAAACTCTTAATTTCCTCTGTTCTGTGTAAATCCTGAAAATCTGAAATCTTTTTCTGTTCAAACGGTATTCCATTTTTTTTTTATTGAGACCCACTGAAGGACCCTGTAGATAAAAATGGTTTATAAAGGGTGGAGGGTGGGAGGGGGGGATATTTAATGAAATATTGGTACATACTGCTGCTGATACAAGAACATATCAATAATTAAATCTCTTCCTCTTGTATGGTTAAAAAAGACAAACAGGCTCCAATGGATAAGCCATGAACGTTGCTGGAGTGACTGTAATGATGAACCGAAATTCTGTTTGGGATAGAAGCAAAATATGTATGAAGTTATTAAATTTATAAAATTAAATATTATGTTTTAAATGTTTTTTTCCTTTGATAACATAAAATTCATATACAGGGTGTTTACAAATGATTGCAGCATCTTGATAAATTTGCAGTGGGTTTGGCAGGATGGTGTACAGGAAGTCAAGGAGTTGGCTGTGGAATGTGGTGGAGCACCATTCTGTTGAAACCTGAAGTCTCCCCCTGTTGGTTTGCAGATGTGCCATAATCAATTTTCAAGTCTGTCTTGACATAAACTGTCATAATTTCTACAGACAAAAAGAAACAGCTATAAATTTTGAATTTAGAGATAGCAGACCCAATTCAAACAAAACTTAAATATCTTCTTGTTTTATATAACCAAATTTCATCATCACAATATTAATAGAATGGCTGCAAGGAATTCACAAAAACACTGCAATCATTTGTAAACACCTCTGTATATTAATTTATCCTGAATTAAATGTTGTTTCAAAGCTGTTTATCCTTTCTGAAGATATTTTGGTCAATAGAGATAATCATTGAAAAGATATTTTTTTAAACAACAAAATAGTTCAAAAGTGTGTCCTCCAAAATACGAAGGAGGATCAAAATGCGTTGGCCTCCTAGGAATTCCTTAATTGGTCCGAGGAGGTGATAGTCAGATGGTGCAAGGTCCGGACTGTAGGGTGGAATTTGCACCCAGCCAAATTCCTCAAGTTTTTCACATGCTTTGACGGAAAAATTTTCTCGGCTCTCTTCGAAGAATTTGCTGCAGTGCAGGCAATCTATACTATACATCTCCAACATTTCCTTGCAGATTTCACTTGCATTTTTTCATTTGGCCCACAAAAAATGTATCACACCTCACTAGTGGTCACTAGCTACATTCAAAAACTCCATGCTACAGTATTTTTCATAAAAGAATGGTAATGAAATGGACCAATCAGATTGAACTGCTCATTGGCTGGTTACTCAGGCATACTCGCCAGAGAAACCGGGCTGGGAGGGTGAAGGAACCAACAAAGAACATGGACGTCCAACACTATCTTATTTAAACAAGCGAATCAAGATGTTAGACTTAGCACAATTACTGAGAATTGTTCTACCTACAAATTGTATCTTCCTTCAGTAACATCTGCTGAAATTAAGGTTCGTGCGAGAAGACCCAAGGAGGACAAGGTCATCAGCAAAGAGCAACCTCTCCACCTGGCAGTCACCCACACAAACACGCTCATCGCCTCGGTTACCCCTGTCTATCCAGTCCATAAAGATAATGAACAAGAGGGGCGACAGTACGCACCCTTGGCGGAGTCCAACACCCATGGTGAACGGTCTTGACTTAATGCCATTTATCCGGACACACATCTCAGAGCTTTCGTACAGAGATATGATAGCAACCAGTAATTGCCCATTCACTCCATACTCTTGCAACACTTGCCAGAGCTTCTCCCGAGGAACTCTGTCATATGCTTTTTCGAGGTCCACAAAGCAAGCGTAGACCTCTTTTGCATACTCCCAGGATTTCTCAAAGATTTGCCTTAGAGCAAAGATGTCATCCGTCGTGCTTCGGCCAGGCCGGAAACCACAGTGCTCCCCCAACAATTTGGAGTCGACTATTTCCCGACTTCTCTTCTCCAGACACCTAGCGTACACTTTCCCAGGAATACTGAGCAAAGAGATGCCTCGATAGTTGTTGCAATCTCTCTGATCTCCCTTTTTGAAGATAGGGATCACAATTCCTATCTGCCATTGCTTAGGGGCCTGTCCAGATATCCAAGCAACCTGACACACTCGAGTCAGCCACAGGATACCATCCTGATTTAAAGACTTTAACATCTCGGACCGGATTTCATCATCACCTGCAGCTTTGCCAGTCTTCAGGGACTTAATTGCCCATCTGACTTCTGTTTCAGTGATACTACCGTGACTATTCTCCACTCCAAGGTGCACCTCATGTGCCTCAGTTGTTGCTGTCACCAGATTAAGAAGAGATGCAAAGTATTCCTTCCACCTATGCAATACGCTCTCCTCCGTTTTCAGAAGCCTCCCATCTGAACTCTTAATAGTTTGTGATGAAAGAGACTTCTTTCCACGGAGGCAGCGCACGGTCTGCCAGAACATCTTGTTTGCCGAACCATAGTCTGCCTCCAATTTCTCCCCAAACTTCTCCCAGGCCTTGGCTTTAGCTGTTGATACTGTCTTTGCTGCTGCTTTTCGCACCTCAGTGTACCGCACTCGACTCGAAGTTGACTTATTTGCAAGCCATAGCAAACAGGCTTCCTTCTTTGCCTTAACAGCTTCTTGGACTTCACCGTTCCACCATGCAGTCCTTTTCTCACCGCCCTGCGCCACACTCAGCCGCTTACGACCACAGCACAATGCAGCCGAAGTAATCACAGCAGTTTTAAACAACTGCCACTCCTCTTCAACAGTACCACGATCACTGGGTAGTTCTTTGAAACTTGAAGATATGTTATCTGCAAAGGTCTTCCTCACAGCTCTATCCTCCAATGCCTCCCATTTGATGCGCCAAGTTTGTCTGAACCTAGTACCCCTGAGTGGATGCCCCCTTACCGTGGGTCAGGGGTGGGTGCTTCAGGGATTCTGTGAGCTATGCTGGTTGTAGCACTGCTACTTTAGGGTCACCCTTACCAGAAAGGTCAGGGTTGAGAAGTGAGACGAAAAGTATCCAAACAAACATATATCTCATGATGTCGACGAATGAGAGAATTCATACTGTATCGGGTGTGACGCAGGTTAAAGTCACGCGTGTTTGGGAGTTAGGCAGAGGCTCTCGTTTGAAAAATAGTCGACAGTCTCCCGGCTGTTATCTCGGAGCAATGCCTCCGAGAAGCCCCACCAGTGCACTTGCTATGCGCTTGGGGAAACGGTCGGGGGCAGCGCATGCTTTTACCCAGAAGGAGAAACGGGTAAAGCGACAACGGGATCGGGTGCTGTCAATCGGCATTTGGAACGTATTCTCCATGACAGGAAAGGAATCAGAGTTAGTGGAGGAAGCCAAACGGTATCGACTGGATATCATAGGTATTACCTCTATGAAACTCCCGGGTTCTGGAACTGTGGACTTAGGAGGGTGGAAGCTTTTCTACTCAGGTGTCGACCCTAACATGACTGCCCAGGCGGGATTGGGATACTCACAAGTCCCCGGCTGGCAGATTATGTTGCAGATTGGACCCCTTTAGGTGGAAGGCTGTGTCTCCTGAGGCTTCAGATAGGGAAACTGTCTCTCTCTATTCGTTGCATATGCTCCGAATGCAGTCACAGAGTACCCACTTTTTCTGGATGAAGTTGATGCTGCTCTTAGCAGGAGAGGGAGTGCAGATTCTGTCATCCTGATGGGCGACTTCAATGCACACGTAGGGGCTGATGACCAAACGTGGAAAGGCGTGATTGGGAGGAATGGTGACCCAGATTTAAATGCGAATGGGAGGTGCTTGTTGGATCTCTGTTGCAACAATGGACTTTCCATCACAAACATGTCCATAAGTATACCTGGTACAGGGATGCAATGGACCAGAAGTCACCGATTGATTTTGTAAATTTATTTTTTATTTTTTTCTAGCCCTCTCTTTTAATTTTTGTTCTAACATCTAATTCTCTTTCCTGTTCTTAGTTTGCTATTTAAATTTGAGGTTTTCTTTCCCTGTTTCATTATCTTCACTTTTTTCATCTACTTATTTTAACAATGGCTCGCTATGAGCTCCCTAATACTCTAAATTCTGTAATCAATTCTATACAAACTACTTCAGCTGACCATTATCTAACCTTTGTTTATCTTAATATTCGCAGCATAAACGCTAATTTCTCATCCTCTCTTGTGACATTGAACAACATTCCTATTGCCCCTAAAATTATAATTTTCACTGAAACTTGGACTTATGACTCCTCTGAAATTCCTGAAATCGCTAACTTTAACACTGCCTCAATCCACCGGTCTAACAAACGTGGTGGAGGCATTTGTATCTATATTGCAAAAACTCTTAAGTATACAATCATCTCTAAATATACTGTGATCTCGAACGATTATGAAATTTTAACCACCTCTATTAACGATAAATTTATTATTTCTATTTATCGGCCTCCTTCCGGTCATTTCCCAACTTTCTGTTCTTACCTAGTTCCAATACTTCTCGAACTACAAATGACGCGTAAATCTATCATTCTTTTAGGAGATTTTAACATAAATTTCAATAAACCTTCCTCTTGCCTTAACCTTTTATTAGACCCTATTACTAGAGCTGGCCTTACCCCTATCTCTTATTCTTTTTCTCATTTTTCTCCCCAACATAATACGTATTCTGCAATAGATCTCTGCTTCTCTAATCTTAACAATGTTTTAATTAGCAACACCTTAGATGTTTCTATCTCTGACCATTTTCCTCTGTATATTATCTTTAATCAACAAACTACTAATAATCTCCGGCAAAATCCAATTATGCCATTTCGTAAAGTCTCTCCTGCCCACCTTGCGGTTTTCAAATCGTTCTTGACCCTAACAGTTTGGTCACAACTCTTCTCTAGCACGAGCGATGTTGACCTATTGTTTGACCTTTTTTTGTCTCAATTTCTACTTGGTTATGATCGCTACTTTACGTTAACGGAGGTTGCAAACTATCCTCCAACAGTCAATTTCCGCAAACCTTGGGTTACCTCACATATTGTTGCTCTCTCAAAAAGGAAAAACGCCCTATATCTTAAACTACGTCGCAAACCCTCCGGGGTTCTATCTAGAGCATTTAAGGATCTCTCCAATATCATTACATACCTAATAAATAAATCGAAACAGGATTATTATAGTCGTCTATTCTCTCAAATCTCCTCAAATAATTCTAAATGGAAAGCCCTAAACAGATTGTTGAAACGACACCCAATTTTGGTCCCAATCATATCATAGCCTAGATTCTTCCTCTCTTACAGATTTTCTCTGCACCCTCCACCCACCTTCTTCATCTTCTATTAACTTTAATTTAAACTACTCTTTTAACGTTCCTCAAAACCCTCATTCTTTTTTTGCAACCCCCACCTCAACCGACAAAGTTAGCAAAGTCGTATCACAACTCAAATCTTCTATGGCCCCCGATCCCCTCAGTTTACACTCAGACATCATAATCTCTATTAATGATTGTATTTCGTTTCCACTAACCTATATCTTTAATCATTCATTAATAACCGGTTCTTATCCATCAGTCCTTAAATTAACCAAAATTACTCCTATTTTTAAAAAACGCGATCCCAGTGAATATTCCAATTATCATCCTATTTCAACTCTTCCTATATTTGCGAAAATTTTTGAAAAGCTTTTTTACATTCGCTTATCCCAGTTTGTATGTTCTTATGATCTTATTAACCTAGTACAGCATGGACTTACTCCTAATCGAAATGTTGAAACAGCATGGTATGATCTAACTGAATTTGTCTCATCTGAAATTTCTTCAAATAAACATGTTGCCTCTATCTTTATTGATTTTTCTAAGGCATTTGATTCCATTCCTATTTCCTTACTTCTTTACAAACTGTCTTCTTTTTTCAACATACGTGACCCTCCTTTGGCCTGGCTTTCGAACTTGTTAACAAACCGGCGATATTTTTTAGATATTTCCGAAAATTCTTCTTTTACATTAAACGGAAGCCATGGTGTTCCACAAGGTTCTATTCTCTCCCCCTTGCTATTTAACTTATTCATCAATGACTTACCAATGGCTCTCTCTCTTACTAATACTATTCTTTATACGGACGACGTTACCCTTTTTATTTTCCAGCTCTAATATCTCACAATTAATCTCTTCACTGAACTTGGTTTTATCCGAGTTAAAAAGTTGGAACGATGTGAATTCTCTTGTTGTTAATATAGATAAAACTAAACTCATGTTTTTCTTTCAGCGCAACAAACGCAATGTTCCTAATAATCCATTAGTCTACTATGATAATCAACAAATTTTAACTACTAATTCATTTAAATACCTTGGTTTAACCCTAACCCATGACTTAACCTGGGACCTTCATATCGACAACTTACTTAAATTAAATATAAATCAAGGGATGATCTCCAGACTACACTATCTTCCAAACCATATTCTACTAACTCTTTATTACTCTGATGCACTCTTCCCTTTGTTACGGTATTATTTTCTGGGGATCCTCCACTTTGTACAATCTAACTGGACTCTTAAAACTCCAGAAATGGTTCCTTCGTACATTTTTGAAAATACACTTGCCTTTTCCAGTCTCTCAGCATTTTGCGTCATTGCGTATTCTAACCGTTCACCAGATTTATTTCTTTCAATTATGTTCTTTTATATATAAAGCCTTAAATTCTCAATTGGCCCTATCCTCTCCTCTTAATATTAGATTGCATCAGCACATCCACACCTATCCAACCCACATAGCGGGTGATATTCGACTACCCTTAATTAGAAACAACTACCAAGGAAGAATGTATTATCGGTATTAAATACTGGTCTCAGTTACCCTTAGATATTCGCTCTTCACCCCTTTATAAGGCCTTTAGAAAAGCGTTAAAAATTTTCATATTTTCCAATAACACCCTTTAATTTGTCATCATACTCACCTATCTACTTTTGGCTTCGGCTTCTATTGAGTTTCTTTATTAGCTGCAACATTCCTTCGCTTGGATTGTAACATCACAGGGTTTAATGTTGGTTTATTTTGATCCACGTTAAGATCACCTTCATGTAATTACATTTACCAATCTTTATATTATAAATTAAGTATTTATTTAATTCTTTATTCTCGACAATTGACTCAGTAAGTTTTTTTTTGTTTTGTTTTGTAATTAGAATGATCAATTTAAGTACTCTCTTATTATTATAGTCTTAATTCTATCTGATTTGTTTTGTTAACCCTCAAAAATACTGTTTTTCTTTTAGCCGCCCTTACTAACTGTATGTTTCTATATTGTATTTTTTCCTGCTGCCCCCGGGGACCATACAGGTCCCAGGTCGGCAACATTGTATTTTCCTTTAATAATTTAAATAAATAAATAAATAAAATAGCAGAATAAATAGATATGTGAGGATGGATCAA
>JAHWFO010066978.1:1268589-1281094 GCA_023313115.1 Rhysida immarginata | reverse complement strand
ATTAGCAGAAAACAAAAAAAAAAAAAAACACTAGTTTAGCAAAAGTCAAGATGATTGACATCAGGATAATAAAAATCACATTTATTTAATAGATTTATTTATTTTAATTTTAGAGATTTGAGAAAAATGATTTTAATCTCTAAGAAATAGATTAATTCAAGATTTTATCGCTAGATATCAAAGAAACAAGTGCGATTATTGATATAATAGTTTATAATATCTTATATCTAACACAAAATTACAAACTATCCAGTTTTTATTGTCTGTTCTGATCAAAATCCTTGTGTACGCTGAAGAAGGCAGCGTGGCTGCCGAAATGTGCATACGTCCGATTAAAAGTTTTATGTGGATCAGTGGTTTCCTGTTATCTTTATTGAAGTTCGTCCACAGTGTCCAGCCCCAGTTCTCTCTTAAATCAGTTTTTATTCTTAATGCATAGATTAAATTTTGCTTCTGTGATATTTGGAGAAATATTTACACAAGCCACAAATAGCCTTGTCTACTTTTCAAGGACTCGTAAGCAGTAGATTTATACCGGTATTATAAGTAAAAAAAAAAACAACCTAAATCACAAAAAAAAAATGTCGCCCAATTACATGCAATTCTGCATTAATGGAAACCAGCCTTCTTCTTTACAGATAGAAATTAAATTACAGAAAAGATCTACAGCTTTAATTGAATTAAAAAATGAGCTTTATGAAATTGAATTATAATACACAAATGTAAATGCAGCTCCATAAAGAGAAACCATTTTTACTCACAGTCAGTTCAATGTACTCCTTAAGTCTGTTTAAGTCTTCAAGAGCAGCTTCCCAATTTTGCATAAGAATCTCAGATGCTAGTTTACCCCATAAGCTATTTAAATAATTTTTATCGTTCTGGGGAACCTTTCAAGCAGAAAAAAAGAAAAAGCAATTAAATGTTTAAAAGGAAAATTTTAAATTCCACAAATATACAAATGTATTTAAATAAGTTTTAATTTTACTCAAAAATCTCATATCAGTCTTATGTGAAATAGGAAATCTCATACATAAATAAAATGATAATAAATGTTTCTGTATTAATCACTTACCAGAATTCGATAAATATTTAGGTAATCTGCAGCACCAGAATAATTTCCACATTCATACTGAAACTTGGCAAAATCGTACAAGTTCTCCATCATTTCTATATTGAACTAAATAATCATACAAATTAATTTCAGTGTTTGAAAAAAAATATACTTAGTGTATTAAGTCTTTATCATGTTCTTACATTATAATTCTGAGTAAGAGACTCGTTAAGTAGGCGGCCATCTCTAGCATTTTGAATTTGCTGCACTACAGCATCATTTGTCAAAATTTTGAAAAGGTCTTCGGTGTCAGTTTGAAACTTCTTCAGCTTCTTAACAACTTCAGCTCTCTTATCCTTTAATGCTGTTCCCCAAAATAAATTAAGCAATCAATGTCAAGAGGAAAAGACAAATTAAAGAAAAGTAACTTAATACATCAACAAAAACAATTTCTTAACTGGGAAAACAAAAATCTATGGTAAAAAGAGGTAATAACTATACATAAGCATCATTTAGCATTTAAACAACACCGAGGTGGATAAATAATAATCAGAGAGCCAAAAAAATTTCCAATCACCCAGATATTATTTCCAGCATTAACAGGCACATTATTGTTTCGAATAGTGCTTGCTTGTTTCAATCATTTCAGAGAGGCATTTCTTAGAATGCCAAGTTTCACTTGCATATGTATTATAGTCTGCAAATTGAATCTTGAGGCCCTGAATATTTTACTAAATTATTGCCTAACAGTCATGGACGAATGCCAAATGTGAGACAAATGCTATAACAACCACACCTGACAGATATAATCAATGATCAAATTCAATATTCTAAATGTCTATAAAATTTGGATTTGATCAGAAAACAATATTTTCAAAATATATAATTAAAATATGCAACTAAAATGTTTACTTAAAATTGCATCTGCAGACTATAATTGCATAATGCTAAATTTTGGAAATATTTTAAGGAGATTATATACATAACATTTCTTCACTCTGGCAGTCTCCGCTTTCTATTCAAACCTCCTCTTCATTGTTAACACACATTCTAGGTGTATTTTCACTCAAAGTGCTTATCCTTTTTGTGAAATGTCTTTATTTAAGGACCCTAAACATAACATACCAGTTTTATAATGCCTCTAAGGAACAAAGTTAAAGTAATACAGTAGAGTGTCGATTATTCAAACTAATTAAAACCAAAGTGGTTCAGAAAATCGATTTGCTTGGATAATCAAACTGTTGCACATTTGTACTAGTTTTCCGTGAAATCATAAAAAAAAGTGTAGATATAATGTTGGCCTAAAACTTTTTAAAGGCACTTTGTAATAGGTACAGCAAATAAAAATGGAAAATAAAGGGAAAGAAAACAATTTGATGGTTAAACAATTTCTTTTTACATGTGTCACATAGTAGACTAAATAAAAATAAAATAAAAAAAATAAAAAAAAAAAAATTTACACAAATATTTTGTCAGCTTTATTACAAATGAATTAAAACACAATTGCTTTTGTATATTTGACATAGTTTTATGGCTTTCATTGGCCATTTCTTAACTGCAGTGGGATGAGGAAACTTGTAAGAAAAACAAACTACAAGCATTAGATTTGTAAGGGTTCTGCATATCGGAGAATGACCCCTTTAACCCTAGATAGCTAACGTTCGTCGATTCCATAAAAATATTGATACGTTACATTTTATCCTTAGGGCTATTTAGCTCGAGTTCTTATGCCAACTTCTGGATTCATTCAAGGAAGGTTTCGTTCAGGAAATAAGTTGTTTTAATTTTTGAGATATCACATCATCGTTAGCAGTTTCAACGAATGGTTAGCTTTTGTGTTAGCTTTTGCTATTGAATGTAATTGAATACAGTCGAACCTTCCTATAACAAAGTCATTGGACATTGCCAAAAATTTTATTATATGGAAATACGTATATCAGGTTGTTGCAAAAGTTTTTTTCCGGATTTTTATTCCAACACAAAAACAATTGAACTTGAATGACAGATTCAGCTCATGCAGATGCCGGGCAATGGTTGAAAAGTGAACCTTGAACTGTTCTGCGAGTTCCCTCGTTGTTACATTGTGTTCTTTATCAATTGCTTGGCATAGATCACCATCTGAAATCATGATTGGCCGACCAGAGAGGTGCATCTTGAAGAGTGCTATCTCCGCATCTGAACCGGCGCTACCATTCTTCTTTTGTACGTAAATTAACAGTGCCATCACCTAAACATTGGCAAATGTTTCGGTGACATTGCGCAGCACTGATCTTTCCAGAATACTCGTAGATTATTGCTCGAATAATGCTCGCGTTAAAGGGCCCATTTCAGACCGTTGATGGCACTCACAGATGTATAGTCAGAAAGTTGATTCTTGGATGTAATATAGCAAAGATATTCAGGAATTGAATGCAATAATTTGTTTGTAAAAATATGAACACCCCGCTCGGAAAATGAGCCCTTCTTGGGCACGGGTTCTAGAACCGGAAGAAACTTTTGCAACAACCTGATACATTCGTTAGACTCAAGAATTACATGTTGGGGCTAGTAAAATTTCGTTATATGCATGTGGTTTTTCAATTTTGGCCATCCATGGACTATGTGAATTAACACTCATGTATTAATTGAAATTGAAAGGAGGGAATAGGTATGTACCCGATTCAAAATTGAAAACTGGAATTGTTAGTTCCAGAGTACGGATGAAAATTATGAATGGATGATAATGAAAAGAGCACAAACACCCATGCCCTCGGCGGGATTCGAACCCACGACTCGCTAGTTTTGAAAGAGCCTTAGAGACAAAGAGGCAGAGACTCGGGATTCGAACCTTAATGCTCTCAGCCACCAAGCCGGCATATGCATGTTTATTTCAGAAGGTTGACTGTATTTAGAAAAATTTTCCTTTCATATTTTTATTGCCTGTAATAATGTCCTATAGAAGAGTGTTGACTGACAATGTATTTGTACGAATTTTACAAGAAAATGGTGTCTACATTGTCTAAAAACCTAAGAGATAAAATCATAGAAGACTTGGGGTTTGACTTAAAAATAAATTGTTCATTAAGAAATCGGTTAATGTTAACTATCCGCACATTATGCAATGACTGTTCAAGCGCCCAAGGTAAATGAAATTTTTATTAATTTAACCATTACTTATTAGCCACTTACTGGGGTATATCAGTTCGTTAGAGGAGGGGGTGGGGCGCAACTCCCCAGTCTTTAAAAGATAAATTTACTTTCCTTGATCGCATGATCAGTCATCGCGCGATGTGCGGGTAGTTACCCATTTATTTGAGCGTCAGGGTTCCGGACACACAAAAAAGACAAATATAAATACCCGTAGTGGGATTCGACCCCGCGACCTGGTGCACATGGCCACCAAAATATGTCATTGTCACAATTTCTGATTTTTATTTTCATAATTTAAAATTATGTAAGTTATGATAAGTGAAGTAAGAGTATAATTATAAAAATAAATAACACTTTAAATTAAGGTAAACAAGTTAATAATTTATTCACGCAATACTTTAAGCTAACCACTCAAGAGCATGGGAGGGAGTGTATCAATTTTTAAACGATACCTTGTTCATCTTCTGTGCCATACAGCTGCCTGTGTAGATCCAAAGCTAAATCCAACATGTTAGTATTACTAAGTAAATCTAACTTTCCTTGTAGCATTTCTTTTTCATCGTAAATCTATTGAAAAAGGAGAAAACGTCATTACCGGCACTGATATCATGTCGGAAATCTAACATATGCTTATTAGGCTTATGAAAATATCAAGAAGGTAAGCTGTTTTTTGAAAAAATTAAAGAAATTTTCAATAGTCAAACTTCGTCACCTTCGTTTATATTATTTACCTGCTTATTGGATAAAAATTCTAACAACGGAAATACCAAATGCCGATCTAAATACGTTCCTAACTTTAAAGTCAAGTCAAACTCCGCCATTTTGAAATTATTTCCGAAAGTATCTATAACGCAGAAATATACAAATACAGAGGAAAATTAGTGAACTACTTCTATTAATCACATTACTTAAATCAAAAATAGTATTGTATTAATAAGTTATTTTAAAAGTATAAACTTTATTGTTTTTATATCACTGGAGAATGTGAGTAGAATGTAAGGGCAAACATGTGTTCGTTTATTCCTATGAAATTCACGAGTAACACCTGTGAAACATTAAATAAATGCAGTTTCGCATTAAAATATCCCTTGTAAATTAAATCTATTAAATTTTAAATAACCGAAGACATTTAAAAATGCGAACAGTCACGGTATATATATAAATCGCTAGCCCTAAATCGGGGATTTTCTTTACGAATAAAGTTTTTAATTAATGAATATGAATCGTTCATATTTGGCGACCATACTCTCTTTGATGTAATTTCCGCAGATTCGTGAAATTTGTTAAAGTTTAAAGTAGCCCCATAAATAACGAATCCGACGAAATATGGTCGCAAAAATAATGTTCTCAGAATTGAACGATTTGCATTTGCTAATTAATTTTCGATCTAGATAAGCAAGAAAACATTTTTCAATAATCTGCATTGCACCTCCACCTTCCTCCCTTTCCCCGCGGTTGCCCCCGGCCACCCACAAGGCAGCGTTTTATTAAAGAAACCTGAGAGAAAACTAATAAAATTGGTACAGTAGTTCACTTAAAACATAATGAACTTATAGCTTATAAAAAAAAGTTGAGTAGAACTTGTATATTGAACAGGCAGTACCGTTGAGTTACTTAAAATATTCCAAAAACTAAACTCGTAGATTTTGGGGAATAAAAATCACACGCCCATTAAGGACACATTTCGTTAAGGCCTCAAGTGGTACATTTCCAATCGTATTATTTCTCTTTCGTGGTGGCATTTTTTTTGTAATCATCGATTTCCGGAAATGAGCGCTTCAAACGGATTTCTAATTCAATCTTGTTATAAAATAAATACAGTAGTCATTGCGAATCCAAATGAGCAGCTATGATAAATTGGGCTAAAACATGTACAAAAAAGAGACATTGCATGAAGTAGGAGACCAACTAGATAAGATGTCGGGCTTGAAACTCAAGCCCAGGCCAACCGTTAAGTTGGAAGCCTAAGATTGTTATCACGAGTAATTTACCTAATGGAATATGAACTCTGCAATCATTGTTGCAGTAAGAAAACTCAACCGCAACAATGTCACAGACAGTTCATTCTCATTAGAAAACTACTAATGTTGGCCATAAGTTTTCAGATGGTCGAGTATTTTATTGGTCGAAAATTTCCTTTTATTTTTTGGTCTGATGTCTGACGCGGCTTAACTTTTAATTTTATTAACATCAAAGCTATTGTAGGAAAAAAGGAGTCCTCGTTCGACAGAGCAAAAAAAAGAAATGTTACCTCTGAATCATAATAAAGAAGCACGTAAGTAAACTCTTCATAAAAGAAAATCAGTGGGGCTGGAGGCGAACTAAAACTATAGGGACAAACTTCAGGGGGCGATTCCTCACAAGAAAAGTGACAAAAAAGTTCATATCAACATATGTCCGGAAATGCAATAGTTTCCATGGAAATGGCAATGATTGTATGCGCGACATCATGCCCCCATAACAATACGGGCAGTGTGTTTTGAGTTACTTTTGAGTGATCGTCGTGCAGTGGAGTTACAATGGCCCGATATTCATATCAGGAACAAGCTGGGATGGTCTTCACATACGGAGAAGCACATGGTAATGGTCGAGAGGCTGCATGGATGTACTATAAAAGTACCCCGACAGACAGCACCACCCGAATCATAAAACGTACGTTTGCAACCATCTTTCGGCGTTTGCGTGAGCCGACGTTTGATCTCTTGCATCCCAAGGAGGCCACTTCGAATATCTTTGTAACGTTGACACAATTGCTGCCACATTAATGTCATGCTCCGTACTAATGACTCTATTGCAGACAACCCGTTCATTTTCGGACACATGTTCATAGGAGATTTTTTGTTCCTTTTCTGGTCAGGAATCACCTCCTAAAGTTTGTCTCTATTGTTTTAGTTCACCCTATATTTCTAATCAAACTTAACCCACAAAACTTAACAACAAAAAACATACGAATTATTTTCATATGAGTGTTCATCAGCTTTCTGATGGTTTGGAAAAGGGTACGTATTCTCGATCTGCGAGCTGGGTACGTGCCTTATCATTGGGCCTCCACGTTGACTTTTTTGTAGCTTTTTGGGGCACTAACCTTTCCACTTTTCAAACAAAACATGTAATTTGAATAATTATATATGATAAAAAATTCTCTCAGCCTATCTACCCCATCCTCCATCAGCCACCTTCACATCAACATGATAAAGAGATAGAAACATGAGCGTAGCCAAGGGGGGGGGGGGGTTGCAACTGCTCCCACCCACCCTAAATCAGGTAAAAACCATTTTTGGTTGACAAAATTTGGAGTACATGTTTTGATATTGGTTTTATTATGCAAAGATGCAGCTGATATTTCTTACATAATTTTCAGCCACGTATTTGCTTGCCCCCCCCCCCCCTCCCCAGAAATCTTGGTTATGCCCATGAAGTAGTACTACCATGAAGTAAGCAATCAAGCATTTCAACACCTTCGATACATAGTAATTAAAGTCTTTTCTTTATTGTCTATGGCATTTAGAAAATGAAGAAGGGGGGGGGTTCCGGGATGGGTTTTTAAAAGGGCGACACAAGCTCTAGCCTACCTGTAAACAAAAAAAAATATAATAAAAATGCTTGTTTATGATTTTCTCACATCACATTAAGCTATTTCATATTACCTGAGAGAAATCACAAAAATGCGGGATTATCCTTGAGTGAAATAATTGGGGAGAGGAAGAGGTCGCAATAAAAACAAACAAACGAACAGCAATTTAGAATAGTAGCATTAAAATATTTTCATCAAACTTTTATAAGCATTTCGTAAACATTGTGCAGTATCATAGCCCCCTAGATAGATTTACTAGTAGCAGTATTGCTACAAGTGTAATCACGTGCGATACTGACACGAAATGGCGACTGCTGTAGTCATGAATAGGCTGCTAGGAAAATTTGGGGAGGTTTGCCTCATCAAGCAAGGCTGAAATAAATAAATAAATGAACTTGGAACATATGAAAATACGCACCAAGAGAATGTTCTAAATTATAACTTGGGCTCTCTCATTTAAAATTACTCCCTTGCTCTGTAAATATTTATTCGTTTTTAAATAAATGTACACCAATGTCATAATTGCTAATGGAGAGTGGCCAGAAATATTACTGACAGCAAGTTAGAAGTTATCTTGAACGAGAAAGTCAAATAAAATATAATCACTTTACAGTGTAAAATGGGGAAAATTGAATTCTTGTCCAGGCAGGCAGGGGTAATGAGAATGAAGACCGAGGAAATTAAGTGTATTACTGTCCTTTTAATTTAAGGAATAATAATTCACAGACCCCTATAACTCTCGGGCACAGGGAATTTATCCCCATTCCCCTTTTCTCATCGGGCGGGATACGAGGCTGGATATTTTAATTATTGCAATACAATTTAATTGCATTGAACTACAGTAAACACATGTACATACAATAATATGTTAATCAAGACTCTATCAATTGTAGGTCATCCCATTTGCTCTCTTCAGAACCACTGATCCCACTCAACGACTCTCTCCTTCCCTTCTCAAGCGTTTCTCTAATCAGAGGTTCCCAACTTTTTTTTTTTTAACACGGAGCCCTTCTACACATAATCCATATTATCGGAACACTTGTTAATTTATATTAAATAATAAACGCAATGTTATTATGGATTAATTTTAATTTTAGCTGTAGACTTTAAATTATGTGTGTGGAAATATTTCTTTGTATAAAATTAGTGAATTTCAAATGGAACCCCAGAATTTTTTGGTGGAACCCCCGCAGAACACCGGTTGGGAACCTCTAAATTATTCCTGTTTCATGTACATTCATGAAAGAAGTCTATGGCTGAAATGAGTGAACCTTTACATTTAATAACCATGCCCTTGTAAAAATATTTGTTGTTTTATAAAGACCCATCTATATATATTTACAAACACTGACATCTAAAATATTTAAAGATATTTGTATAGTGCTAATCAATGCCTCTGACACGTGTTTTCATTTTCCTTTATTAAAATGTCGACAGCAATTCAACCATGTAAAAATGCGAACACGTAAAGCGTCCATTCATTTCGTTAAGAAATACAGTACTATGACCAATCCATTTTCTGAATTATTTTCTGCGGCGTAAGACCATGTGGCAGAACGTAAAATTATTCCAAATGTACGATTAATCCCCGTTATTAAAAAAATTAAAAGCCCCCCCCCCCCCCAACTCGAGTCCCCAACACACATACACACCAAATACGCTACCACAATACAAGGAAAAACCTTCAGTAAATTCAGAGGAAGAATTAGACATCAAGACCGAGTCTTGTTCGTTTAATATTTATCATAAATACAGCCACCATAAGATCGAATCACTAAATAGCACACAGGAAAGTTTTTTTGTAAATTTTAAAAAAAATATGAAACCATTTTGTGGAACACGAAATGGCAGCTAAAAGGAGAAACCAATACATATCACGTGATTAACACGAAATGGCGACTGGTGGGGATCGAGTACAGGGGGAATAAAAAGAAACACTGTATAGTCAACCAAAAGCAAATATAACCTTTGCATTTATTATTCATTCAACATTATCAGTTTCATCCATTCATTATGATTGATCAGTTATTCAATTGTTGACTAACTGGATAACAAAAAAAATAGCATTGTTGACAATCGATTTCAGTGTTGTTTACCTATTGATTGATATCATTTATTTTTACGATCGTTTTTGTTATTGTTAATATTTGGATTTGAATGACCTAAATACGAGTCATAGTGATTAACGATTTAAGATATTATGCACTTAAACTGTCAAAATTATGATTAAAATAAAGCAAATTTTGTTACGTTTTGCCTGTTGTGTAAGTTAAAGTGTAGTGAAATAAAAATATTTCCGATTGATAGTTTACTTTTAGATTATCATAAAGCTTGTATTGATGTTGCATTATAGGAAATCCACTTAATTACCTTATTCCATTTTGCTATGATGTGTACACGCAATGATTGACGGGAAGGAAAGGGAATGCGGAAAAATTTCATGAACTATCCCGAGCAAAAGGTTTAAATAAATTAAGGTTTAATATAAGTCAACGTTTACCAGAATTTTATAAAGCAGATTCGGAATATTTATGTTCCAGAGATCATAAAAGTTTCTTTTCAGGTCGTTTTTAAAAAAATACTTTTACAACACAGCTACTTAGGAGCGTACATTTAAAATTTTACTTCATGAATTTATAACGTTTTAAATTTTAGTTTTTAATGAAAAATCGAGCTTCAGCTTTGTTTATTAAATAACTACTCATGAAGTACTCCTGAAGTAACAGTTATGACATTAGTGTCCAAAATTTGTTGTGAATATAATTTTCAAATGAATTAATGTCAGATGCAGTAAACGATTTAGGATCTGCGAGTTGCGTAAAATGATGAACAACTTCCACATTCTTCAGAGAAACTTATTAAATCTTCAAATCTAAAATCATTTCTCTGCTTGTTGCAGTGCTTTCATGAAATGTCGACTGTGAAAAGAAGTAAATATGTGTCCAGAGCAATTGGTAGATTTTAGCACATACATCATGCATTAATAAATTCGCAGGGTTTTTTTTTAATAGAAAAAATGAACTGTGAACTCATTCATCAAAATATACTCTCCTGGTAAGAACTCCGCGAGGGGCGTGGCTTTTTTTCTTTTCACTGAAACCATTTGACATTTCAGTCTTCACATACTTACCTTGGTATAATATTGTGATTCTGTCATGTCAAATATGTGTTTAACATTTTATACTTTTATAATTTTTTTCTATTTGGTGTTCATCGATCTTTGATGTTTTTATAAGATTGTGTAATATCTGTAACCAGTGAGTTTTCCCCCTTGTGTCTTTGTTTCTAAACTTATGATGGCTGAAAATGACCTCGGATGTTGACGCACCCTATAAAAAAACAACCAAATATTTGACATTTAATAATAACAGTGGTGTACTTGCATATAAATAAAATGTAAAATAAATACCATGTAAGCAGACAATATAACATAATTAAGCCTTTTCGGGGTCCCAAACAGGCAAGAATTAGATTAGGATCTTCTCAAAACTCAAAAATTCTGAAACTTGCTCATACGCCATGGATCCCTAACCATGGAATAATTGGAAATAAGTCGCACCTTCAAATTTAGAATCATACTGAAGTTGTTTCTTAAAAATAAATTAAAAAGAGCCAAGAGTGATCTTTTTAACATATAATGAATCCATCAACAAGATGTAAAGAGGATAAGTAGGGCAGGATATAAAGCTACGTTTTCCGATGGTAAAGAGATGCATGATATCACGGCCTCCTAGAAACTACCAGGCCTGAACATGGAAAAGATAAAACATTGTTACGTCAAACTGGTGGTGCCAACACCACCTAAAGAGAAAGCCTGAGCGCGGAAACCTCATATATTGTTAAAACGTCATAGGTAGTCATCTCGAGGCTAACGAGAAAGACAGGCTCCAGCACTGAAAAGTCACCTGACCAAGATGGGTCTATTAACAATGTAACTTTCATTGTTTCTATCTTGTATTTTAACAATCAGTGTTTTATCCTTTGTTGGAAACAATGAATATTGGATTGTTAATAGACCTATCTTGGCCAGGTGATTTTTCAGTGCTGGAGCCTGTATTTCTCGTTAGCCTCGTAGTCATCTTTAATCGCATTTCTACCTTCATCCATCCCTAGTATGATGATGTAACAATGTATGAAATTTTCGCGCTCAGGCTTTGAGTAGAGGTGGTGTTGGTGGTGCTCAAAGCCAACTAGAAAGACAGGCCCGGACCAACGCCTCCTACAGATAAGGCCTGAGCGCGAAAACCCATTGTTTCCTTTCAATGTAATGTAATAAAATCCAAGGTGGAAACAATGAAGATTGGATTGTTGACGGACTAAGATGGTCAAGTGACTTTTCCGCGCTGGGGCCCGTTATATCGTTGGCCCCGGCGAAGACATAATTCAGGGCTTATTATTGGTAGAAATGCGATTAAACGTGTCTTCGGATGATCATGTAACAATGTATAATGTTTTCGCGCTCAGGCCTTATCTTTAGGAGGCGTTGGTCAGGGCCTTGTACTTCTCGTTGGCCTCGGGCGGTGCTATTACAGAAGTTAGTTCAACGTCACAATCTTAGTGCTTCAACAATGTATTATTGACGTCATGTTCAGGCCTGGTAGTTTCTAGAAGGCCGTGGTAATATACAGTACGACCCGTAATAATGCCAGAACTTTCTAACTATTGGAAATGATTGTAATGACAATAGCGGCTAACTGGATTTATATGCAATCAGATTTTAAGTTTAAAGTTTGCCATATTTTTTTTCTTTT
>JAHWFO010066978.1:1214013-1230579 GCA_023313115.1 Rhysida immarginata | reverse complement strand
TAAAGGGTCTTGATATAGAGGCACTAATTTCTTTTATATTTATTTGATAGAATATAAAAATGAATAAAGAAAATGAAATTGCCGTCAGCTAAAGTTAAAGCTTTCTGTTTTTTTTGCTTCAGCTGCCATCTTGTTTTCATGATCTTCTCTGTCGAGAGTGAACTGAGCGAAGATTAAGGGTGCTTCTAAAAACTGTCGAGCGCTCATTTTCAATCACGTGATCATTTACCCCTGATCGCGCCCGCTCTATTCACTCGCTCATGAAGTTTTTTGACAGCGCCAAGGGCAACGAGATAACAGCCCGTTCAGTAACTGCCACAGAAACTCGTTACGCTTTCAAATTTTGTTTTAAGCGTAATTATTTATTTTTATTGTCCATTATTATAATCTGATGGGGATTTATTAGATTTCAATGCATTTATTCTTTAATGACATTAAATACGAGAGTGTTACAAAATCTACGTACGATAAAACGAAACTTTAAAGAAAATTCGAAACCTAAGAGAAAAATTAAAAAATTAAAATACATAAAACAATCTTCGCTTTTATCTTCAGCTCCTTCGCCCCTGCCGTGTATCGTGACCTGTTCTGTGCCTTCAGATTCATTGCAAAACTGACTTGGAGGTGGGATATGCTTTCATTGTCGGCCATTATTGCGAAAGTAGTGAAAGTGAGCTAGGCAACGCGAAGTGATCACAATGGAAATAAGATCCAGAGCGTTCCCAACACGGCGATGAGATCGGGGAGTTTTTAGAGGCGCCAGTGACGAGCGCTCTGTCATTTTTAGATGCAGTGCTCGCGTTGGTCATGAACGCTTACGCTCGATCGCGACTGGATAGAGTTTTTAGAAGCAGCCAAACTGTGCTCAGTTAGCTTACGAGCGCTCTCGAAGAGCGAGAATTTACGATCGCCAACATTTTGGTGAGCAAATAATTTACGAATGAATTTGTACTGAGCGCTCAATTTACGAACGCGATATGGCTTAACCAATCACAGAGCCCATTACGCGGTAAGTCTTCAGCCATTCTTGAGACCTAATTGATTTCTTCTCATCAATAAGATTTTCTCTAAAGCCCATATTCTTCCCAGAATCCTTGTATCTGTTAAGCTCTTATCATTATAACTAAGATATAATAATGATAGGTTAACTCCACTACTACTACTTGGGAGATAGGACCTAAGAAGAAGAGACCTAATTGATTGATTAGTCATTTCTCACCCCTTCGCTTTACAGGTAACTTTGTCGATTCCACCTTATAGTCGCCTCTGATGCCCGAGGATTTTTTCAGGGGGAAAATTCTGAGATCGCGCACTTCCTTCGGAAGGGAAGTAAAGTCGTTGGTCCCGTGTAGTCGTTTGCCGGCTGCACGTTAAAGAACCCTTGCGAGGCAAAATTTGCGGCCCCTGAAATGGCCATAGCAATTGAAAAGGACGTCAATACCAAATAAACCAAACCAAACCAATCCACCTTATAGGTGGAAGCACGCGATACGCGGGAATTTTTATAAATTTTTATTTTATGTTAACTAAAATTAGTAGATCCGCCGTTTCTTCTCAATATTTGTAAAGCCACTTCTTTCCGAGATAAAAGAGCGTTCGGCAACGATCACTCAGACCATGACCTCAGATGCTCGGAAAAGCGGTCAGAAACCACGTGACAGCTCTCTCAGATCCGAGTGTCGCCGAATGCGCCTAGTGCTACTGAATTTTAATGCTGAATCAGAATTTTACAGCATCACATCTGCTGTTTCCCTTAGACAAATCGAGGCCATCGCATGTAATTTTTATATATCTTCCGCACAAAATTCTTTATCGTTTTGGGCATGTTATGTTGTTGAGTTCCATCAAGTCGAAATCTCCTTCTGGTGACTGTGTGGACATATGATGTCCATTCAGTTTTCTAGGGAAGAGTGATAATGCGTGGTTTCCCGTTGCCTTCCGCATTATGAAAGGATGATAATGAAAATGGACAAACACAAACATCCATGCCCTCAGCGGGATTCGAACCCGCGACTCGCTGGTTTCGAGAGCGTAAAGACCTGCACTTTAACCCTCTCGGCCACCAAGCCGGCTGGGCATGTTATAGCCGACATCAAATTCTTTTGAATTTCTTGTTGGTTATTAAAAATATTAATATGATAAGCTACTTGTTTATGCAATAGTATGCCAAAACGTAAATACAGGATAAAAAGAAAACTGGCTCTATCTGACGCATTAATTAGACTGCATAAATTCATTAACGCTTAAAATGTACTCTTTACTACGCGGCTGTTAGCTCGATTTATTGCGTATACCTACCAGTAACGTTGTAGTTCTTTTTCACATCAGGGAACACAATGGGTACGAGTTGTGGACTTCGTCAGGTGTTGATTGGTTGACACTGCAGTCCAGGGATCCAGCATGGCCATCAGGAGAACTCCGTCGACTGGCTTGTAGTAGGCTTCATGTTGATTGAAAGATACGCGGTCTCTTGTTATTAAAACCATATTGTCTTTTTTGGGAAGGAAGATCGGTCAACTTTTGTTCAATATTACACCCATTAACCCTTTTCCCTCCCCACGTCCTTTATATTCTAAGCTCTAAAGAAAATAAAGTTGACCATTCTTTAATGCCCAAAAAGAAACACTTTTTTCACCAGCTCCATTCGTACTTTCCCAAATTGATATTGCTAACCCAAACCCAGAAACTACTAAGAGACCAATCATTTTAATCAATCAATTTTAATACTTTTATTCTATCAAAATTATCTTGTTCTAAATTTCAAAATTTACTCAATCTTTAAGATTAAAAAACAACTCGAACAAATTAATTTAACTAAACAAAGTTAAATTAAAAGTATTAAATTAAATTCTACAACCGGTCTGTTGGTCTCTTTGAAGTAAACATCCTATTATTTAAGCCATGTCATCCAACATTTATAGAGAATCCTGAGTTATTGATAAACCACTTCCTAAGAGCTTCTTCAGACCAAATTAATAAAAACAAATTAATTTTTGAGTTACTACGCGTTAAGTTATCTTTAGAAAATTTTACAAATTAATTAGGAACTGCTAAGGAAATTATTCTTATTATTGTAAACTCTTCGTAAGAAACTTAATTCATAGTATTTTCCTGAATATTTCCGGAACTTCGAATTGAGTAGTTAACATTTTAGAAGTTTCCATTATGACAAAGTTAATATTAAATGATTTTTTTTTTTTATGTGAATTGAAAAATAAGTTCGGTCATGAAGAATTGCCGTCCTTTTCCATGAAATAAAGATACTGGGATTTGATATATTTTCTGAAGCCAATCACGGTAAACCATAGTTTTCACCATAAACTTTCAAAGTGTTGCTTTGGTTGAATGTTTATGATGACAAAGTTATAGAACAAATTCTTAAAAAGGGCCGATTCTTAAATTCTTCTAATATAATTCCAGGGGCTCTCTTGGGAAAAATTAGAATTTTAATTTTTGAAGCAATTCTAGTTACAGAGAATATTAAGATAGTCCAAATTAAATGCATTAATCTTGTAATAGGGTTACCCTGACCATACTTGAATAAAAAGCTCTGTAGAATGAAGGCACTTCTCATGGGAAATTCAAGTGTGGTCAGGCATAAACTGGATAATGAACCAAGTTGATAGTTAAAAAAAAAAAAATTACAGTTGTCCTGAGGAGAACCCCTGGAAATCTTACTAATTACGATAGAAGCCCCATTACAAAATCAGCCCTTTTTGTTAGCTTGTTAATTCATTAAGTTTTTATCGTCTCCCTGTTTGCTGATGGCAAAGAGAAGGGAAATGGCATTCTGCTTATGATTTACTCTTTTCTGATGACAAAAACTTAAATGCTAAATGAAGTCATGAAAGAATCCTTCTAATCCCCCTAATTAATTCGATTTCGTATACAATTAATCTACAGGGTTTTTTTTTTTGTATGTTTGGTATGTTGTTAATACAAACCATTGAATTTCCTTTATTATAGACTACTCCTATGTCTATAATAAACGAAACTAAAAACAAACTGTCTATTTGGCCAATTCCCTTCCCAGCTGTCGTTTTGGGCATTGTTAATCTGTCATTCAGTGGCAGTTAAACATATTATTATAAAAGATAAATATGCATGTTATCTACAAAGATAATTTATCTTTTAAAAGTAAAATTTTCATCAAATGAAGGTTTATGTAACAAAAGTTTATTAAAAATGCTAGATCATAAAAGTTTTGTATGAAATGATTCTTCATTTTTGATCCAAGTGTTTTCCTCCATTGCCTCTTTGAAAATTAGGGCATTAGTGTCATTAAAATGTATCCCTGTGCTGCAGAAAAGGACGTGTAAATGAGAAGTACACTGGATGAACCAAACCTAGTCCCCATATAAACCATGATACATGTAATACACTGTACTTATGTTCACATCTGGCCCCCAGGTACCTTTGCACGTCCCTGCCTACAGACCAATAGTTTACAATTCCTTTCTTGATCTCGTCTGTATACCTTCCCTGTCCTGATCGCCATTTTGTAGTGTTGCCACATAACCATGCAAAAGCAAATTGCTTTAACTGTCATTTTTAATAAGGTCTTTTGGAAGGCAGACCTCATCAAGAAAGAAGTGTGAACTTTTGTTGTAATGATTTCTCATATGTTTGTCTATACGGTAATTTTTGACTGACTTGTTAATTTAAAAAAATAAATATTAATGAGTTAAAATTAGATGGCTTATCTTTAAACTTTACAAAGTTTGACTATATTAATTGATTAAAGCTAGAAACTGATTAAATTAACAGAATGCTGCAAATAAAACAATAGAAACAAGGAGACAAGATGATGATATGCACATAGAGAGCCACTCCTGACTCGGTGATTACGATCACTTAAATTGCATCTATCATAACCTTAATATCATAGAGTTCTGTATTAAATATTTCAGTCACTGCTCATAGAAATGATTACACTGTACACGTAAGAAAAGTAAATATGAGGAATCAACAAGGCTCTATTGATGTATAGATTTTTGTGTACACTCATACCCTAATTCAAAATGGCAGGGATGTGGGAGAATGGCTAGAGATGCAAACATGCTGATGAAAATTGAAACAGAATCATTCCTTTGAAATAGAATAACACCACTTTATAAAAACTTTATAGCATTTTCCATAAACTTTCGTTATATTTACCTTTTATATGAAAATTCTACCTTATCTCCTGAAAGAAAACAAAATATCTTCATCAAATAACAAACGAGGCACTAACAAGGAATGGCAGATTGACAATGCACAAAATGGCAGCTGGGGAAGGGGCTCATTGCTAAACTATTATATAGCTTGAGGCTATTAACAATTTTGAGTGTGTAACCAAGAATCGCATAAATTTTAATTAATTTCAGAATGGTATTAAATGCTGTAGCCTATTTTCATAAAAAGTCATAACGTTTTTAAATATCTATAACTATTATATAGTCATGTGACCAGGACATGAAATGGTGAATGCAATAGTCACGAAATGGCGGGTGATGATGGGATCATGGAAGAGGCAACAAACAGCTTATGTAGGAGTACGCAAAAATTTGTTTCTAATATTTTAATGAAATTTTCTTGTGCCGTTATTATTCGTTTAATAGGAAAAGAAAAATTTTTCCTCCATAATTGAAATTGGAAAATTGGAAAAATACACAAAATATCACCTGCAATAATGTAATAAATTTGGAGATACGTACTTAGTAAATCACTGTTTTGAATTCAATTGAGTACAGAAAAAAGCCGGCTGTGAAATTACAATTAAAATCTTTGGAATCTTTTAATTTACTTTCCAAGGCGCATATTTAATTTGCCACATTCACAACCATAAGTTGTTCAGAAATAGATACAAAACTTGCATTTAAAATAGACAAGAATTATAGCCATATGATTACCCCTCTCATATAAAACAGGATGCAAGAGGTGCGTGTGAATTAAAGGAAAGTATAGAGGATTCAGTCAATAAGTCTGCTTGGAAAAGCTGGCCATGTGAAAATGTAGAAGAGGGAGGCGAAGATGTGAAAACTGATTGTACTAAACGAAAATCAGCTTAATCTTTTGTATTTTACGTTCAAATAATCATAAATGGAAAGAGAAAGGCAACTCCAAAGAATTATAATCATAAATCAAACTATTCCGAAGCTTATTTCTTCTATTTCAAAAAAATTAAGTCAAAAGTCGAAAAATTTAAAAGAAGTAAAGAGATGAAAGTTTTTAAGTACACTCATGCCCTGTAGCTAAATGAATGACAAAATGAACAACTGGGAAACCAATTTTCAATCAGATCATGAAGATCATCTACTTTATTCAGATCCCCTGCAAAACAAATTTCGCATTTTTCATTTGCATTATGATCATGACAAACAAGTTAAGAGGAAAAAGGTTTTATCAAACCAAGCTTTTATAATGTTTTATTTAGTGGCAACAATACAGCTTAATTTTGCAACAATAAACAATAGATACATTTACCTCTCGCCATAACGAAATGTCTAATTGTTACAACAATCAATTCGTAGTAATGAGTTAGTACCATTAGAACACGAACCAATGAACCGATTTGAAATTTTTTTTCTTTATCATAAATTGTCATTGATTCTGCATAAGTGTGTCAAATTGCAGCTCCCTAGCTTGTCGGAAAGTTGGTTTAATATTGATTACAAGATTTGACCTAAACAAACTAACACAGCAAAGTTATAAAAAGCTTATAATAATAATTAGAGGCAAGATATTTCTTATATTAAACCATATTTTTATGTTTCTTATAAAATGAATAGAAATAAGCCCCTTAAACTCGGAGTGCCAATATGAACCTGCTATTATGCAAAATAAAATTTCATTATTGTTATTTTTTAATTCTTCTGAGTTGACTTTTTAATATTATATGGATTACTTTTTCTAATAAGATTTAATACTTTTCATTTCAAAATCTGGAACGATAATAAACTGTACAGTCAGTCAGAGAGCCATTATCTAGGTTTTCCCTCCAGAGTAAAATGTGCCAAAGGAGCGAGTTGCACTCGGCCTAAATTTCATGAACCCCCCCCCCCCCCCCCCAAAGTATAATGTACCATTTGCAGGAGCTAATGCTACTCCTTAATGTACTCTCGTTTTTGCACTCCGGTACGGAACGGATTAACAGACAGTTCATGGGCGTAGTCAAATACATATGTGAGAAAATTATGTGGAAAATCCACCAAATACCAGTTCCATCTTTGCTGAATAAAGTCAATACCAATACTTCAAAGTTTCGCCTTGTACATCTTATTTTCAGTAAAAATTAAGTACAGTATTTTTAGATAGGTTTACTTGATTTCCCTTCGCTACGCTCATGAAACACTTGACCCTTTCATGCAACAAATCCAGACCTGCCAACTCACCCGGATTTTGACAATCTCACCCGGTCACCCGGCGGATCGTAAAATTCTCCCGGCGAACAGTACTCTCTTAAAAGAACCCCTAAAATTTTCCTTTCTTTCCCCGTGATGCACCAGCAACTTCGTCAGCAAATTTTTTTTGGAACACTAGTCTTCTTGCAGTTAAATTTGCTTATCCAGAAAGAGAAGTGCCATTCTACAAGTGTAAACCTTCAAAAGAAGTAATATAAAAGGCAAAAAAGCTACAAGACAGTACAAGGATTCAAATTAGGGAAACTTCAAATTTATATAAGCATAATTTCAAGATAAAAGATATTTTATAATTTAACCAGTGTTGGTCTCTCATGTACGGTGTATCTTACTCCCTTAATTATTTTGACTAGTGTATAATATGTAATTATACTTGTGGCATCTAATGTTAAATTATGTCCAAAAGTAAAATTTAAGTGCACAATTTTTGTAACAATTAAATATGTTATCGATACTTATATTTTACCCTACTAAATTTACTATCCCGGTTGGCAGGTCTGCAAATCCATTATTTCAGTCATGTGCTTTCATAATAGCACTGAAGGCACTATATTTGTAAAAGAACAGACATCCAACTAACAGCCATCTAATTATTTTATAACATTACGGCGCATTTGGCTGTGGTGAACATCAAGAAGAATGAACAACGGAAGAGTGATTGTGAATGGTGATAGTGAGAATGAAACTCCAAACGACCAATGGGAATTCAGCATTGAGAAAAACAATGAAGCTGGGAGGGGAGCGTAAGATGAAGACCTGGGCATGTGATTGAAGAAAATGAATAGATGGGCAGAGATAAAAGAAATAATTACGGAACATGGGGCTAGAATAGAAGGCAAGTTGGGGTTACCAGGAACTCTCCCGATAACGATGTTTTTGCTCTCTCGAGATCTCGAGACGTGCGTCGAAAATTAATTGATTGTTGAGAAGGTTTTTCTTTTCTTCGTCTCTAGTTTGGGAAATGGGGAAGCTTTCACATATCTCACCGACATCATTAAATTTGGGATAAATTACCTGCTCAAATGACGCCAAACGTCCCTTTCCCTGAACACAACAATTCCCACTCTATCCAGCCATTATTTTCTTCGCATAAAATTGCCTTTTATCCAAACTCTCAAAACCATACGAGTATATCCTCAAGTACTCATCTTTGCCGTGTAAATTGCTCATAGGGGACCGTATAACAAAGCTATACCCCCCCCCCCTTTTTTTTTCTGAGACAGGGTGTGTGCAGCAATTTCGTTAATTTTTATAGCCATTCTGTTAGCACTTGTGACGAGGAAGATTGATTATGTAAGAGAAGCAGATCGTTTAAGTTTTGTTCGAATTGCCTACCATCTCAAAAATTCAAAATTTATGGCCCGATTATCTTTGTAGAAGAAACGGTCACAGGGCACACTTATCTGGGCATGCTTGGAAATTGACTTATGCATAGCTGCAAACCGACAGTGCAGACTTTATCTTTCAACAAGATGGTACTCTGCCACATTTCCATTGCCAAGTCCATGACTCCTTGAACATCATCCTGTCAAAACGCTGCAAACATTTGAAAGCATCCGGCATTTACAAAGAGTGTAACATAACACGGTTCTCTATGCTAATCTTATTCTCAAAAAGAAAAGAAAAGAAACGAAACGAAACGCACACAACAACACGTAAATATTTGGATAAAATACATGTAATCAGGGATGGATGAAGGGGGGGGAGGGCATTTGTTCTTGATGTAATATATGCCCACCCTTCATCTGTTTAATTTGCACTTTGCATGATACGTGATTAAACATCAGTAAAGGCAGCTGGTGAAAGAAGTGTTTAGTGAATTGGCACCATGTAGCGGTTATTGTAGAGACAAAAATTTGAATACATAAATTAGGCATTTTTGTATCGAAAGTTTCTTCTAAATTTAAGTTTATGACCGCCCTTGACTGAATCGCTACATCAGCGTAGCCGATAAAAATCACTATTAGGCAGTGGTATTGACAGTTAGTTGAACATTTTTAAACTTCCAAACTTGGTCAAAAACGGAATTTCAATGAAATACGCGGATTTCAGATTCAGTATTGATAGTTGATAGTTCGTAGCGAAGTGGGGGGGGGGGGGGCATTTTTGACCTATTACATTGAGAAAAATTAATTGTTCTTCTCTCGGGATAATAGAATTGTCCAATTTAGAGTATGGAATACTGCCCATTTTAGAGTTTTGTTTTAGCAAATTTGATGTTTATTAAGTAGCGGAAGAATGGAGCTATTTATTGTTTTCATCTGTTGTTCTGTCCGTCCCCTTCATAATTTCCGCATTTTTTGAGATAGAAGGTTGAAATTCGGTATGTAGCTTACTATCTTCGCTATTTAGTTTGGTTTTGATTGGTCCACTGGGGTCGGAGTTTCGGGGGCGGAAATTAGAGGGGACCAAATTTTCTACGCATATTTATGCATATAAAGGAGTGAAATTTGATGTGCAGATTCCTCTAAGCAAGATCAACATTACTGTAAAGTTTGGGCCAAATTGTCCCAATAGGGTCGGAGTTGTGGGGGTGGAAGTCACTTGGTCTTTAGAACAATGTCAACATATGGCATGTCATATATCATTCGTTCGGAAATGATGAGAAACGAAAGAAGATAGAGCTCTTTTTCATTTCCTAAAATCAATTGTTCGATTAAACAATTGGGGGGGGGGGGGGGGGGTTAAAAAGTGCAGATAAAATGGTAAAAATAGATGACCTCAGCGCTTCCGCTACTTTCCTATACCTTCCTCGGGAGGATTAATTTCTTGTTATTTTGTCGCCCGAGGGGAGGGGGCGGCAAATTGAAGGACCACCCCGGGCGGCATATTTGGCCAACTGCATTGGAAAAATTCTTTTCTATCGGGTCAGTACAAATTCTTTTCCACTTAGACAAATGTGTAGAACCGTCCATTTAACAGTTTTGATTTAGTAAGTTGTTTACTATTTTGTTACTCGACGGGGGAAGGGGAGGGGGCAAATTGAAAAACCGCCCCAGGCAGTCTAACCTCGGTTTGTAGGGTCGTGCGATGGCTAAAACATCGACATTCGATGGTTTGAAAACAATTCGACCTTTTTAGAAATCCATCGATTGTACATCGATGTTTATAAATATTTAAAATTTAATAAAATCCTTGATAAACTTTAACCTAAATTTATAATGTAATAACCTATAACAATAAAGAATAAAATATGTTGTTATCGTTAAAAAAAAAAAATGCAAAAATTGTTGACATAAACGAATCTTTATTTAAAATCTTTTCAAGTCGTACAATTCAGACAAGCTTAAGGCGTTTAAAATTACATATTTTTCCAGGTGCTTTGGCTTTATACTGCATCTTTGCCTTCCTAATACGTTTCCTGCCTTTGAAAATAACCTTTCTGAAGATACACTAGTTGCAGGAACACAAATACTGCATCGCTAGATTGCACAGGTTGTAATTAAATTGCCGTAAAGAATGCCAGACTTCAAGTGGATTTGCTGTATGTGGTTCCAATGGAGATTCCAAATATGATTTCAAATTGGAGTGTAGACCTGAACTCACACCAGCTGCAATGCTTGAATTCTGCAAATTTAACACTACTTCAATATTTCTGTCCTTCCACATATCATCAGAATTCAGCTCAATATCACCATCAGTAGGAGATGCATACTGAAGTTCCAAATTCGTAGTAGGCATTTTATGCAAAGCCATATTTACGTGATTGATTGCCTATGCACAAGCGGATCGACTTTTAAAGTCCACCTTTTTAAATCTCGGATCCAACAAGGTTGCCACACTGTATAGCAAAAGTGATTCTATGTGCTTAAACCTTAAATCCATATTAGTAAACACCGTAGATTTAAATTTCTTACCCACATCAGTCAGTGGATAAATTTTGGTCAGTCTGTTTGCTAAAAGTCCCAAAATTGGTATTATTTTACTAATTGTGGTGTTTATATGCAGAAACGGCAAGGGTAAGGCCGCATGGGATTGGTCGAAATTAGAATGGGTAAATGAGGCAGCCAAGAAGGCATACACATGAAAAGACGTTTAATCATCTGAAAACTTTCGGATTGGTTTGTGAAGCACATCCCTAATTTTTGGCATCGATGGTTTGTGAAATGCCATCGATGTTCCCGAACCATCGAAACATCGATCGATCGATAAAAACATCGATCATTTTATAAACATCGATGGCATCGCACGGCCCTATCGGTTTGTAGGTTTGCTTAGTTCTATCAAAAGAGAACAGCTCCCAGAAATAATAAATACCAAGATTACATTAAGTTATAAACTCCCACAAATATTGGATGGAGATAATGCTCCAGTATAAGGTAAAGATGAAAAACGAAAGGAAAAATTTCGCGACCTTGATTCGAACCAGAGACCGCGAGCATCTAGAGAATGACCAAGGAAGTGACGAGCTAAATACTTGAGGACCCTGGTTCGAAGTCGCGGGATTTTTCCTTTCATTCTTCATCATAATGTTTCCCTATGAGCAATTTTACATGAATTTTACATGAATTGCTCATTCAATGAGCTCCATTCATGTACTCCTGGTATAATCAGGAATATAGAAGGACAATTAAAAATTATGTTTTCATTTTGATTTAAATATGCCAACCAATTCAATAATAAATCATTTAATTGATTTCTCTTTATTTTAATTTCTTTTAGCATTTATAAGAATGAACAATATCCATTTCAAAAAGATATGGAAGAAATGAGCATCCTAAATTTTATTGAACACTTAAAAAAAGACGCCTTTTGAGAGGGCGTAATTCGTGGATTTTTGCTATCTGCGGATATCCAGAGATTGGGATAGTTCAGCCTGCATCTCCCCTTTTATCCAGGAGACTAGCTGTTTTGGATGAAAGGATGATGGTGAAATAGACAAACACAAACATCCATGCCCTCGGCGGGATTCGTACCCGCGACTCGCTGGTTACGAAAGCGGCAAGACCTGCGCCTCAACGCTCTCGGCCATCGAACCGGCGTATCCAGAGATTTTAGTATGCTTTAGTTTAGTATGCTCACTCTAGACATCTTGCGGACATTGTAGGCATTATTATATGTAAAGAAAATTCAGTCATTCATCAAAGCTCCCTGTGTTTGTATAGAGTCCTCGTTGGAAGGAGAACGGAAGCCTTCAAGTGAGAGTGCATAAAACGGGAGTTTGCTTCCTTCCGTAAAGAGGTTAGTCTTAAGCTTTTTTTGTTCTTTTTTAAATTTCAGTCTTTAACAGAGGATGTTATTTGCGCAATTAATGTTTTCTAATATTAAAATTGTATTCGACGACACAATGCAAGATGGCTGAAAGTCATTCGGAGAGAGAAGATTCCGATGGTTGTGAAGTTAATGCAGAAGAAAAAGAAGAAATCAGAGGTTAATAAAATACACACCTAATTAATTTTAGGTATTTTATTGAAAGAAATTCATGTATAGATAGAGGTAGCTCGTGGAGCGATAAGAATAAGAAACTAGTTTGTTTGTTTTATTTTTTTCATTAAGCGTAATATGAAGTGCATTCAAATCCAAATTTAGTCAAACAATATTATGAAAACTCATACGATCTTTTAATTTAAAAAACTTTCTTATATATACCAAAGTCCGTGTTGCGATTTTTCTTTTGTGAAAAACTTAAGTTTACGTTTCACATAAAGTTCTTAACGTTGGACGCAGGGCGCAGCTACGGGTGGTGGTCAAAAGTTATCTGGGAGTCGTTCTGCCAGAACAGTAGCCAGGCTCCATACTGGCTTTATAGCGAATATAATAAACATAGGCTGTTAATCCAGACGTATGGCTATAGAGATTGCCCTATTGCACTAGCAGTATGGTTATAGATGGTCTTGAAAGAATTTCTCATGTATGAAGTTGAATATAAGCCCTCCCACACCATTTCGGCCATTAAATTAAATTATATTTATGAAATTATGACAGTGAAGAGTTATGGGCGATTTCTTTTTCTTTTCTACCCAGGTTTAAATTTATTATTTATTTGCCCATACCTTCTTTATTGTAATCTCTTCTTAAAAGTTTGGACATAAAATCTTTTTTTTTTGTATCTGTATTGTTTGGTGTATTTGGGCATATAAATGCTTCTGTACTATCTAGTGTTTCCTCATACAAACGCATTTAAATTGAACGTTTATAACATTACAGAGTATTCTTCTATAGCCTGAGTATTTCCTCTGAGTTTAAGATTTCTAAGAGCATACTCCGATGCAATTTGTTCATTGCTTAGCATTTTTCAGAAATTTTCTGTGGTAGGATTTTAGTATTAAGGACACTTATATAGGTATCTGCCAAATAGCATTTGTTAAAATACGACTGTAATTTGCATGTTGTGCGATCATGTGTAAATAAACCTATATATATGATATGATTTTATATCCTGTGCAACTCCTCATATATAAGATCGTGTTCTACATCTGCTTGTTACTTCTGGCATTTACTTACGTTTAGGATCCATGATAAATGAGATTTCATGAAAAGATTAATTCATCGAGTGAAAATGTGTTTCACATTGAGCATGTTCGAAAGTGAAGATTTGAAAACAAATTGGTGATGATGCCAGTAAGCAAGGCTGTGTCAAAGGGCTGCTGTGGTACAAAAATTTGGTGCAAAATTTGAAAAGTTATTGACATTTTTTACCTTAAAATGAAAGACTTCGAACTGTGTGTCCCTGTGTATTCAAATAGTGAGGGTGAAGTAATTTGAAGACTTAGAACTATTGATGCAGTAAAATCCGCTTAATAAGAAATCCAAAGGAACAAGATTTTATTTGGTAATAGCCAAAATTCATAGTATCTGAAGAGTGTATGTACTGCATGCAAATTTTATTCTTTAATAAATTTGAAAAGTTTATATCATAAATACAAACTTTATAGCAAATACTTGCAAAAATATCAAGAAAAATTGATTGCCTTCACCTTAATTATAAAACCACAACCGGCTGTTTGCCCGTGATCAATGCGATTCACACGAGTGATTCTTTGCAAGTGATTCCTCACTTGTACTAGCCATTCGTCATGAGGAGCATTCACCCAATGCTCTTAGTCTTAACTCTTTGACCACAAACACCACAAGGCTCTATTAATCATTGACTGATTTAATATTTTAAGAAATATTTCTTCAAATTAGGAAATTGTGTTTTTTTCCAAATTTTATTAAAAATTATTTCACATTTTCCAAAATTTACTGGGGGGTTGGGGCTGGAAATAATTTTGTATTAAGCCAAATTTCATATTGAATGTTTTCCTATTAAGTGGATTATACTGTATATTGAAAGTAGTAGATGTAGTACTATTGATATACAACTCTTGGTGTTATATGCACCTCATTTTGTTATAATTTTGATATTATAGCATAGATAACTTTCTCTGGAATTAGGATAGGTCTATGAAAAATACCGTAAGCATCCAAGATTTTCCAAGAACACACACACACACACACACACATTCTGAGGGAGGGGGGGGCTGGCTGGCATATTCATTGCTGCAAATTTGATACATGTAAGTGAAATAAGTTAGTCATGGCATATGAATACTAGTGTATGAAAATAACTGATAGCCATGCACCATTTTACAGCATTGCATATATATGATAATCATAACCTGAGTGATTAGGATTTATTGTCTCTATATTTTTCATTATTGTACTGCTTGGATGCTGAAGTGACATATCTAGAATAATTGTGCCTACTTATAATTTGCTATAGAGGAATTTGGGTATGTCACTCATTTCATTTGCAAAAAAGGATTTTGTATCAAGATATAGGCTGTCTGTAAGTTTAGTGATATTCAGCCCAAAAGCATTTATCAAAAGCAGTCTTCTGAGCTGCTCAGTGAGTGCTCAATTTACATAGCCAAAGTGAAAATTTTGGGTAAGGGGTCAAATTATCTTGGAAAGATGCCAATAAGTGAATTTTCCTAATGGATCTGTTTCTTTAATTTCTGTGCTTAGTCAAAAGCTTTTCAGTATTCACTGGTTGATAAAACTTGGTCTGTCCAACCTAAACTGTGGTCTTATTGGGATGGATATGTATTTATATTGCTTATTTTGCAGTATTTTACTTTTTCAGAAACATCAACACTTCATATTTTTCATCAATAATTTAAACGAGGTGTGGCCTAGGATAAATTATCATTCTTGAGTTATACTTCATATTTTCTATCAATTATAAATATTCAGTAGAATATGCTGATAAATAACACACTGAATATCCGTGATAAGGAATAAAAACATGCTACAGTGTTGCATAAGAATTATTAAAAATAAAATTAAACAAAGATCCATTGTAGCAAATACAAAAGAAAAATAATTTAATTGCTAACATGTTTCAATATTACAACATCGACTGGGCCATAATGCAATGAAGTAGCAATTTTTACATAAAACTTATCGAGGTGATCAATCACGAATTAGGGCAGCGCCGGATCCAGTTAGTGTGGGGCCCAGTTGGAACTTTTTTGTAAGGCCCCTCCAGTTACATGATTTTGTTTACTTATAAAGTGTAGGCTATACAGGGTGTTTCATAATTGGTGTCCTGTCTTTAGGTCCAAATAACGGCTCAAGGGGAACAGATTGGGGGAAAACGAAAATTGATTATTTGGTTTTAGTGTCTCCTAATTCAGAATTAAAACATTTTGTGTCCCTGGGGGTGAAGGGGTAAATTTTGAAAATTTTAATTTTGTAGGTGTAGGGGTTAGACCCCATGTGTTATTTAGAAAGTTGTAGAGCATCATGTAAAATGTGGGTTTAGCAAAAATCCCGGTGAAAAAATCGAGTGGGTAAAGTGAAAGGTTTCTAATGAGTTTTTCTGTTTTTGTCTACATTAGCTAGCCATACCAATTATGAAACACCCTGTATATAGATTTCTTTTTTTTTTTTTAATTAGCATGTTTTATCTCAATTGTGAGATCTAATACAACTTGTTAAAAAAGTGTGTGTGGGGGCGATTGGGTCCAGTCAGTGCAATCTGCTCTTATCCGGCCCCGATTAGAGTAACCACTTTTGTGATTGTTCTTCATTAAATGTAATTAACGATATAGTGAAGTTCTAATTTAAACTGATTATTAATCAGCCTATTCCCTTATTTTTTTTTTTTATAAATTTCTAAATTTTCAACTAAAGCTAGTATTATTATTATTATTATTATTTTGTATTTGTGGTGGAGATG
>JAHWFO010066978.1:1148328-1199167 GCA_023313115.1 Rhysida immarginata | reverse complement strand
ATCTCATTTGTTCTTTTCAGCCAATACCGTATTACTAATCCCTATGCAAACCATATATAAACCCGTCCGTTAGTACACATTTCATAACTTCAGGATAAATCTCTAATATTCTAATTGCTTTTAGAGAATTATCCTTTTTATCCTTTTTGCTTTGATAAAGGATAGTCTCTATCCGAAACGTCAGCTTTTTATTTTGTTTTTATATTTCTAGTCTTACTTTGATTGTAATCGTTTTTATTAATTATTTTGTTAATTTTTAATTAGTATTGTATTTATTTTTTCATTTCTAATATTATATATTATATTATCTATTGTATTCCAGGGTTTCTGTGTCTCGTTCTTTTCTCTTATAAATATTATCCCTTATATTTATACAAATATTACAACTTAAAGTTGAAGACTGTTGGAAAAAAATTTGGAATCATATTATTTAAAACTAAATTAATACTTTGTGGCTCCTCCTCGAGCCTTTACAACACTTTTCATACGATCAGGCATTGATTCAATTAGTGATTGGCACGTTGAAATATTAAAATTCTGACCAGCTTTCACGAATTGCTGTTTTAAGGTCACTTGGATGTTTCCTGGCAATTTGTTTCTTCAGAGTTCTCCACATTTTTTCAATTGGGTGGCCATGGCAGTGTTGGTATGTTGCATTCTTCCAAGTATTCCTTGACTTTTTTGGATCTGTGGTAGGATGCGTTGTCGTCTTGGAAGATGAAATTATCATTTTCAAATGCATCTGCAGCTGATGGTATAAGAAAATTTTCTAAAATAGCAAGGTAAACATCTGCATTAACAATGGTCTTTAACAAACACACATGCCCAGGACCATAGAAAGAAAGACATCCCCAAATACAAATACTTCGAGGAAACTTCATTTTAGATCTTGGGCAATCTTTGGCAAACTTTTCTGATGAAAGACGCCACACAAACCGCCCATCATCACTACAGCTGACACACACCCGGGACTCATCACTAACCATCACACGTTTCCAGTCTTCTAAGGTCCTGTGTGAATGTTCTTTAGCCCATTGTAGTCGTAATTTTATGTTTTGGTTTCACCTTTGCCTTTCTAAATCGGTAGCCCATCTTGTTTAATCGTATCCGCACAGTTTTATCGCAAACATTGGTACGTGAAAGTTTCTTCCATTCCATGTTTAACTGTCTTGATGAAGAGTTTCGCATCTTTTTCACAATTGTTTTAAGCACCCTATCCTGCCTAGCACTTATTTTGACATCACCATCTTCAGGAAATTTTTTCAATATTTTAGCAACAGTTGATTGGGCACATTTCATAACTGACTTCTCTTTGAGTCTTATTTTCACGTAAAAGTTGTACAATGTGGTTTCTCATGGCATCAGACAATTCTTTGACAGGACCCATTTTGCTCCATTAAATTCTTGTGGAATCAGCAAGTAACCCAAGAACAGTTCTGTACTAATATGTAGAAAACATCATAATATTCAAATTCGTGGGTTGTTCCATTTTCAAAAGGTAGGTAAAGCAACGCTTTCACACTAAATACTGCACGATTCCAATTTTTTTTCCTGAACTTTTGATGATTCCAAATTTTTTTCCAACAGTCTTCAACTTTAAGTTGTAATGTTTGTATAAATATTTTATATACACAATAAGTGTTTGTGTGTAAATATCATTTGTTATTTGTAGAATAAACTCATAAATAAACTATTTTTTCATAAATGTACACAATGTTTTGAAATTTGTATTTTATATCTCCAATGCAACGGTTTCAGTAGGTAGTGATTTCAAACTTTTTACCAGGGATTGTATACATTCATCAACTTATTAAAATTTTTGCCTAAATCTGTTTTCTGTAGAACAGATATGCATTTTATGCAATCAATTGGTTCCCTAATCAGCAGCATTGTTCAAAAACCCTTATACAGAAGTACAGTCCAAGTGCCACAAGTTGAGGGATATAGGGCTGGTATTTGCTGGGAGGTACATGTACACTGTGTTCCAATGAGAGTTAATTGCCTCTCATTCAAAAACTGCCAGCAGTTATTGCCCTACACCCCCCAACTTGTGGCACGCGGACTGTACCTATGTATTATGCATATACACTATCACCCGCTTATAGCGAAATTCAAGGGGATGGGGTTTCTTTTCGTTATATCCCAATTTTGTTATATCCGAATGTAATAAAAATGTACGTACAGTCATAGAATTAAAACTAGGCATAATCATTGTTTTAGTCAATTTTATTCAGGATGAAAAAAATCCAGTATGATTTTCTGTTTCATAGTTTTTACGTAACTTTTGTTTATAAATTTATGCAATTTAAAATAACTTTCAAAAATTTCGTTTGGCACATCACCGTAGATGGTTAAGTAATTTTTTACTTGATTCATCAGCGAGTCTATCTGCTTCAATGATGGTATGGACTGTTCTGGTTCATCGTCACTTTCTTGGCTCTCCTCTCCACCATCTTGGATTCTCTGGCTCTGTTCCACTATGGCGTCATTGCTAAGCAGCTCAGAAGTTATGATGGCATCGTCAAACGTCACAAAGTCTTCAAATGTCATCGATTCTAATTTATCTCGAAAAATTTTGCATGAATGACTTGACAAAATCAACCAAGCCCATAAATGCTCATGGGCCTTGCAGTTAATCATGTGATGGCACAATCATATGATTGGTTCAAGTGGTTCAAGTACAATCACGTGATCGTTCAACTAGGCGTGGCGGTCGTGGTGGCGGGAATTTTTAACCAACCAATCACAATAAAGAAAAATCGCAGTTAGGAAAAAATGCTACAGGTGTCTACGCATTCGGTCTAGACCGACTCATAGTAACAATTAGTGATATTTTCCGAATAAATTTCATTGATTTCCCTTCACTATAACCGGATTTCTTTCAAAAACATTTCTCAATAAACGTGTAAAAATGCATAGAAAATAGACTGACGGGGTTGGTACTGATTTTTTTTTTGCTATATGCGGGTGTTCGTTCTAACCGTGTTCGTCATAAGTGGGTAATACTGTATAAAGTGAATCTTAAATCAGTACACTAACAAGTGAAACATGAATGTGATATTCTTTGTTTTCTGGACTAAATCCTCCCCCCCCCCCTTTTCCAAACTACTTGGTCTACTGATATGGTTCTTAAACTAATGTAGCAGTGAAGACATAAGAAAATGGTTGTCTCAGTCCTAGTCCAACCACAGGCTACGTAGGATGCAGGAAATTTTTTTTTTTTTTTTGATATAGGAATTTCATGAGGCCATGGAAAATTTTTGTATAAAGTGGGAAACTTAAAAACCAGGATTCTACTGTATTAATTTGCAACTGGATTTTCATAATTTAAAAAAAAATGGTTTAAGAAATGAAAATATTTGACTTGTTGGCTGACAGAGCAGGCTACCAGGTCACTTTATGGAAGTCCATAAGACAGTCTAGACAGAATAGCTGTCAGTGTGTCCACAGTAGTTCAGTTGGCTAGAGCAGTGATGTGTCAAGTCATGGTCGATCTCAGGTTGCAGAATTGTTCCTTTAATTTATTACTTTATCCCATCTTATTTATTTAATTAATGGAATAATATCTCATGTTACTTCATTTCCAACAGGAAGAGGGCTAGAGAAGCCTAAGGAGAGAAGAGCATGGCGACACTCGGGTAAAGTTAAGAAGTCATATTCTCCAAAGGGCAGGAGGGAAGGGAATTACAGCACTCTTTTTCATTCCTTTTTATAGCAATAGTGGATTCCATGTAGCATTTAATAAAAAAATTCCTATATGTAATCTTGATGAATGCTTTGAATAAATCAAAATGTAGCAGCATAAAAGTCATAGAATAATAAATTTTTATTTCCATGTTAATAAATTTTTGAAATAGAATTTATAGAGGGATGCTTTATGATACTATCCAAGATAATTTCTTCTAATTAGAGCTTCAGGACAGTAAAAGGTTTGTCCTTATTTTGCTACATACCAAAGAAGGAATAACAATTTTTGGCTTACCCATTTCTTCAGCATGTTTTTTGCTCTTCTCAAGAACAGCTGATGAATAAGGATTGTACCTGGTTCCTTCAGGGAAAATTACCAACCATGTCTATTAACATAAAAATTATATTATTAATAAGAAAACTATGAATAAAATTAAATTTAACAAGTGTTGATCCTCTAACATCTCAAAATGGGAGAAGTCACAACCACTTGTTTTAAAATAAAAATTAAATGTTTCATTATTTAAAAACTCGGCTAAAAATACAAGCATACCTCAGTAAATATGGAGTTACTTTCCAGATCCACCCCCTTAAAGCATATCAAAGTACTTTTTTACTTGACAATTAATATTTCCACTAACATTTATCACTTGAACAATAGCACACTACCCTAAAAAATCAATATATCAATTGCAAAAAATGATATATTATACTGCTGAAAACCCACTTAATAGCAAGGCAAGCATTAAAAGGAATAAATGTGAATATAATTAAAGAGCACAGCATTAGCAAAACGCTCCAAAATAAAATGCCTTAAAGCTGGGTACATCTGTTAACTTTAGTACTTTAATAAATAAACTTGTTTTAAAAGTGAATTATTACTTTTCATGCCAAATCTTGTATCTTCCAAAACAAATTTTGATTAAACACTTAATTATGCAGTATGTAAATGATATCTGTTCAACTGTTAGGAATGAAGAAAGGTATCTTGGTATTCAAAAAGGAATACTTTGGAATTCCAGACAATTTTCTGCTTAATAGGTAGTGCTTTGTGTGAACACAGCTGAGGTTTTTGATTATGTCCATGCCAATATGATCTTTGCATTGAAAAGGTATATGGAACTTTGATTTTCTGTGAATCCCCAACATAAATATAGGGCTAGTCATATCTTATTGCCTCAAAAAATACATTACTGCATTCAATTTTTTAGGTGCTAAATTTGACCAACAGTAAAGGTTAATGCAAGTATTAACGGAATGCATTGACTATACCAATTTTTAAAGCATTCATGATCTAAAAATACTGTAGTAAGCTTATCATTCCTCCACATTCCATGAGCCATGCAATTTATGTTGATAAATGAAAAAGTCCTCTAAAGGCTAAGAGGTTATACCAAGAAATACATGCCAACATTATCAACTGAAAAATTTGGTGCATACAATGTTAATAGATGCTGCTGTGTTTGCCTGATTTTTTATGTGGGTTGTCATAACTGAAAATGGTGGGATTGCAATGGAGGTACCCTTCTTCATTAACCAAAATCTACTCTATAATAATGTCTTCTTCTCACATGTTTCTTATAAAGCATGCAACTATGTTACTTAGGTATAAAAAAACTAATACTCCCTCTGTCCCAAAATATGGTATACATTTACAATACAAAAATAATGTTGAAATGTATACCATATTTTGGGACAGAGGGAGTATACATTAAGGCATCAAATTTAATTTTTACATGAGACAATAAAAAAAGAGTCTACATGGGACTATATAATCAACCATGGTAGACACTGATGCAGAAGCTCCTCTGAATATAAAAGTTATGAATAAATACACAGGTTGTAATAAATCAATACATGCAAAAAATAAACAACTAAATACAAAAGCTTTAAAAACAACAGCAAAACAAGAAAAAAATACAACAAAGAAAAAAATTCATAAAAAAAAACAACTGATTAAGTGATTAAGTGATCACTTAATTTCCTGAATACGCTATGAAACTGGTCAGGCTTCAAGATCCGATCTGCAGACTATAGTGATGCTTACCTTAAATATTCAAAATTAGCTCTACAGAGCAGGCTGCAGTATAATTATTATCAACACTGGTTTGACACTACTGTTGTATAATTCTAATTTCAACATACTAAGGAACCATGGCTATGTGACCTCAATATTTTTCATTTTCACAGTTTATTTTGAATATCATGATTTCTTATTTTGCAAGCATCAATAGTAGCTTTAGGTGAGTAACATATTTCAATTTATGAAACTGTGAGATACAGGTTCATATGGTTCCCTATCATTTATGTGAGACTGACAGCAAGTAAGACAGATTTTTTTTTTTTTTTTAACATAAAAGTCATCTTGCATCTTACTTTATGTTCTGTAAAATAAGATTGCGCAAGTTGGTTCTGAAATCATTACATATAAATAAATCTACACTGTCATATCACTGAATTATGACCACCTGCTTAGTAATGGGAGTAGCCGCCCTTCGCCGCTATAACTGCTGCTAGGCGTCGTGGCATGGACGCAAGAAGTGCGCGGCATGTGTCCGATGGTATGGCAGTCCATTCCGCTAGAAGTGCTGTCCACAGAACTTCGAGAGTCATAGGTAGAGGGCCCAGCTGCCGTACATGGCGATCAAGGTGCTCCTACAGATGTTCGATTGGATTGATGTCCGGCGAATTAGCGGGTCAAGGGAGCACTCGAAAGTCAGTAGAGTGTTCCTCGAACCAATGCAGAAGGAGACGTGCCTTGTGGCAAGGTGCTTTGTCCTGCTGGAACACACCATCACATTGGGGGAACATTGTGAGCATGTATGGGTGCACCTAGTCCGCTACGGTTGGCAGATAGCCACAGGCTCTAGATGAATCAGTGGACCTAACTGCTCCCAACAGAAGATCCCTCACACATGCACACAACCCCCACCAGCCTGTTTCCGGCCCACAATAGCCTCCTGCAGTCTCTCTTCATGGCGTTCACGACACACTCGCCATCACCCGTCAATCTTATGGAGCAAAAACCTTGACTCGTCGGAGAAGGCGACCTTAGCCCACTCGTCTGTGGTCCAATGGCGGTGCTCACATGCAAAGTCTAGGCGCCGTTGACGATGACCCCTGGTCAACATGGGTGCAGCAACCATGCGTCGACTGTTCAGACCCATCCGTAGCAGGGTGCATTCAACGGTAATGTTGGATACATATCTGTTGGCACCACTGTTGAATCTGGTGGTCAGTTGATGGACTGTGGCTCTCCTGTCACCTTTTACGAGTCATCATAGGTGCCGCTCTCCCCGTTGGTCGATGGCTCGTGACCCTTTACAGTGATGGCGTTGGGACGCGATTTCCGTCCCTGCTGTCCACTCTTTGTACACCTTCACTACAGCGGACCGTGAACAGTTTACAAATCGCGCCGTTTCGGAGATAGTGCCACCGTTGCTGCGATAGCCTATTATCATCCCTTTTTGGATGTCCGTTAAGTCTGGACGTTTACCCATCTTGAGGCTTGTGCACCTGCCGTTTGATGCACTAGCTTTAAAGCTTTCTGAGTCTGTTATGCAAATTTTGCAATGTGTAATCGTTGTTGGGGCAAACTATGCGTGTGCCTTGAAGGGGTGCTGGTCATAATTCATTGATATGACAGTGTATGTGACAATGTATACTATTGTTCTCCCCAGGCCCTTTTGAAGGGGAATGCTGCCCAACTTGTTTTGGTAACCACTCAGCTTAATAAATAAAAAAATTTCTTACACTACATGTGTCTTAAGCCCGTTTTCCATTTAGCGAGTTTTAGGTATCTCGTAATGTGCGGCGACTTTTGTGCCTTTTGAAATCGTCGCCTGCAAGACGCGTCGTGAGCACGGTCGTTTTCCAGTTAATGACTTTCAGGTGTTATCCAGACTCTGATCTGATGTGATTGGTGGAGTCACTGCAAACAATTGTTGTTCTTTCAAGGTGATAGTAAAGAAGATATCAGCCACTCCGATTATGTTCACATGTTGAATTTATTACTATATCATTTCTACTTAGTAAATAAATGATTCACCAAATTTTTAAACCCTGTTTATTAATAAATTCACGAAGGAAAAATCACAAGAACCCGTGTCGGCAAACACCAGCTATGGCAGGCATGATTCCCCATCTGAATCAGCGAAGACCACTACCCATAATACACAGCGAAATAGATTGCATCTGATTGGCTAGAACTGAAATCTAACAATGCGAGATCTTGAAAAAGTGCGTGACCAATGGCTGACAGATGCCTAACAGATGCAGACACGTGAAAGTCGTTAATTGGAAAACTAGTGCGATTTCCAAAAATACACCAAAAAGTCGCAGATACCTAACAAACGCTAAAAAAAGTCACTAAATGGCAAATGACCTTTACATGTATTTTTTAAAAGCTTTTTATAACTTTGCTGTGTTAGTTTGTTTAGGTCAAATCTTGTAATCAATATTAAACCAACTTTCCGACAAGCTAGGGAGCTGCAATTTGAAACACTTATGCAGAATCGATGACAATTTATGATAAAGAAAATAATTTTCAAATCGGTTCATTGGTTCGTGTTCTAATGGTACTAACTCATTACTACGAATTGATTGTTGTAACAATTGGACATTTCGTTATGGCGAGAGGTAAATGTATCTATTGTTTATTGTTGCAAAATTAAGCTTTATTGTTGCCACTAAATAAAGCATTATAAAAGCTTGGTTTGATAAAACCCTTTTTACATAATCTTGTTTAATTTTATCTCCCAACTATTATTTTTTTTTCCCTTCCACCCACTTGATACACTTGATAAAATTTTCTGGGAAGAATACGGTATAGTGTATATCTTTTCAGAAAAAAAGTACTAATCCATTATAACTTTAATTTTGCTTCTTAGAGAAATTATTGATGATGATTTATTTACATTTAAGAGCCATAATAAATAAAATTTCTCAAAGATACAGGTGCTGAGTGAAAACATACTTCACATTAGAATGCAAAGCACCAGAGTGAGAAAAGTATATACCAATGTAATCATCTTGACACTGCTTTTATGCAGGGTGATTCACAGCAGTTGGTTGGGGAGGTCAGGTTGAGCAAAAAATGCCATATGACCATAGGTTGTATTCAATTAGGTACAGACTTACAACAGATCAAAACTTTATTAGTGTAGTAGCAAATAGGAAACAAAACTTATATTTATCAGTTAATTTAAAAGCATAAGAGAGTTTAAGATTTAAAGGGCAAATTGCACCAAATCTGAAGTTGATTTCATATAGTTTTGAATACTTTCCTGAAACTAAATATCAACTTTATTATTTTTTTTTACTTTCATTTTTAATAAAGAAATCGTAATTTAAAGCCCACTTCCAATGATATAAATTCACTGAATTTTGTCAAAAACTCCCACAATAGCGTTGCTTATGATGTCAGGTTTGGTAATTGAGGCAGACGAGATTTACAGGCCGTGGCGCAATTCACAAGCCACAGCCCCGATGAGATTTACAGGGCCTAATAATCTCGTCGGCCTCGGCTTAGCAAAGATGACGTCATGCACAGTTAATGTTTTTGAATGGAGGGGCCCCCATTTCGCTTATTTGTTGCCTCTTTCTTAAAAAATTTGTAACTTTTTTCCATAAAAACTTTTCTTTTTTTTTAATGTTACATTCTTTCTGATTATTTATTATCTCGATAGTGATATTGTTGGTGTCATTTTCCTTTTAATATAACAATTGCTCAATATCAGCCCGAATCCAAGCAAGACTCCTACAAATCATTGAATCATATACGAATTAAGGCATTGTTTTAGTGAATTTGACTGGCCACATCAATTATCCGTTAACTATTTGGACTGTATTTTGTGTTTTTAACGGTTAGTTAAAGATGCGTCTGATCTTACCATATTTGTTAAAGATGCCAATGGTAAGATCAAACTCATTAAGAAAGTTGCTGATCTGGATTAGTTTAAGTACAATTATTTCAATTATCATTTATTTCTTATGATGTAAAACCCAGTTACTAGTTACTTATAGTACGTTTGTTTCTTTCGTTCTTTTGAGGAGCTTGTTTATCTATTTGTTTATCTTTGGTTTATGGTTTGCTTATTTATTTTCGCTTTTTAGCTTGTTTATTTTTTCATTTTATTATATAGAGCTTTGCTAAGTTTGATTTATTTTTATTATTTTATTTATTTTCTTTTTTTTTCTTTTCCTTCCCTTTTCCCCCCACTTGTTAGCATTTGATTGTGTCTGTTCATTTAATAGTTTAACCTTAAGTCTATTTATTCAAACCTATTTTTGATAATGTTTACTCATCCAATTTCAGTTGATGAGTTTAATGCTGGGATATCGAATTTATCCTCAACCACTTTCCATTCAACATTTTCTTTCTTTGTCTTGAATGTGAGAAGTCTATTTTCCAACATAGATGGTATAAAATTAAACCTAGAATTGTTAAATATTACTCCTAACATTTTGATATTCGCTGAAACCTGGCTTCACAACCCAGTGGAGGCGCCCACCTTTGACAGCTTCAAATCAATTTCTATCACTCAACCTGGTCGTAGAGGTGGTGGCATCAGCATTTATGTAGCTTCTAAATTGTGGTATACTCGTGCCCGACCAAAGTTCAATTATTACCCCCGATTTTGAAATCTTATCAATTCTGATTAAAGAAAGGTGGTTGGTAATAGAGGTGTATCGTCTTCCTTTAGGTTCTTTGAAGAATTTGGGTAATTATTTAGCTGAGCATTTACTCCGCTATTGTCATCTAGGTTATCAAATAATATTGGCCGGAGACTTCAATATTGATTTCGGTGCCCCTTCGCAAAATATTCATGATATTCTTGATCCTGTTACTCGCTCGGGCTTAATACCATCTTTGAGTTCTTTTACGCTTTATTCCTCCTTTCATCGTAAATATAAGGCTACTGATACTTGTTTCACTTCATTGACATCTTTATATAGTAATGCGTTGGATATGCATATCTGACCATTTTCAGTTTTTTTTTAGTTCTTAATTTGAATTTCCCCACTCACATCCCGACCGATTAACGTTAATTTCATAAAGCGAGCGATTTCAAACTATCGGTTAGCTGTTTTGGAGTCCTGTTTTTCTGTTTCTGCGTTCACTTACCTGGGTATGGCGATCACTAATGACTTTACGTGACACCTCCACGTCGACCAGATGCTTACCTAATTGAATAGATGATTAGGTATCATTTCCCGTTTTCTTTTTCTACCTAAGAAAATTATTCTGCAGTTATATTTTGCCTGGATTCATTCTTATCTCTGTTATAGTATTCTGTTTTGGGGCTATTCTTCTTCTCATATTTTGCAGCGTGTTTTCAAACTTCAAAAATGGTTTATTCGGATTTATTATTATGATTTACCTAAAAATCATCCAGTCACTCTAAAATTTACCGAGTTGAATATCCCCACTGTTTTTCAATTGTATTTCTCGCGGGTTTGCTTGTTCATCTTCAAGTGCATTAACTCCAATGTTGTCGGTTTCTCCAACATTCGATCTGTCAAGCAACACTATAAATCGTAAGTACCTTACTAGAGCTAATGGTTCAGTTATACCGCCGTTGATCACACGCAACTATCAACGACATTGTTTGTCTTATATCGGGATTAAATGCTGGGCTGCTTTACCAGCACACTTACAACCTGAAAAAGACTTCTGCTCCTTTAATAGACATTTACATAAACAGAGAATAAACATAGACATTTACATAGAATAAACATTCGTCATCTGTCATTTGATTTTCAAGTTTGATTTGTGTGGATTTTATATTTGTTGTATTTTTTGAGTTTTTTTGATGTACTTATCTTTAATGTGATCACTTATTGTGTTTGCTGTTTGTTGTCTTTATTGTAATACTTTATAATGATTGTTACTTAGAAGTTTGTTATTCTTAATTTTGGGTGTCCCCCAATGGCCTAATCTTCGGTCTTGGCCATACTGGCCATTGAGGGTTTACCTAAGTTTATTTATGTATAAATTAAAACAATTAAACAATTAAAAAAAAAAAAATAAAAAAAATGCATGAATGGATTAACTTCGATCTGTTGTAAATCTGTATCTAATTGGAATACAACCTATGTTCACATGACATTTTTTGCTCAATTCTGTGAATATAAAATTTTTGTGAATCACCCTGTATACATAAAAATGTAACAAAATATACAGTAAATATACGTGATACACCATATTTTCCTGGTTTGAAGCCGGTTCTTTTAGACGCTGGGAACTGAGGCCTCGTCATAAGTATGGTGCTTGACACGAAAGAAAAAGGAAACTGGCGCTTGCATAAATGAAAAAACCTCGTTCAACCACTCAAAATGGGAAAAGAATCGGGGCATTACTTATTACTGATGCCAGGAATAAGTAATACCCTGTTTCTTGTTTGTTTCTGATTGGTTGAACGAGGTTTTTTCATTTACGCATGCACCAGTTTCCTTTTTCTTTTGTGCCTGGCACTATAATAGAGGCTGGGTTATGCGATCCCAGCCAAACGAGAAATTGAAAACATTTTGAATATATGGAGAAATTAGATTATAATTTCAGATGAGGAAAATGATTCTGAATAGGATATCATAATTATAATTTTAAGAAAAATTTAGTGTATGTAAAAGTAATGCACGTTACGTTTGCAAAATAAAGTAACGTATGAAAGAAATAGAGGCCTGGTCTAAAAATAAGCTAAACCTGGTCTCAGTTATAGGCTGGGGGCTTCTAACCAAGAAAATACAGTACATGTTTATCATGACCTATAAATTATTTATATGTGATAACTATAATGGTAGCATACACCATTCTATACTTTTGTTATTGTCTAAAATTTGTAACCCAAGTGATTGTTTTATTTTTTTGCCTGAATGAATGGCATTTTTCGTCCCAGTGCTGTTCAGACGTATATGCAACTGAATGTTAAGCACTTCATAATATATACTTACTGGTATATTTGGATGCTTCAAATAATCTAATCCCTTTATCATTTTTTCAGGTTTAAAGTTTCCTCTTCGGACATATATACAGCCATGCTACATAGATATAAAAAATGTTTATTAAATCATTACAAATTTTATTATCTTATTCCCAAAAAGTTCAAACTAATATCTAAGCAAAAGTGAGTAGAATTAAAAATTTATCATCTACGTTTATTTGCGCAAATTAAGATAATACATAAACTTATGAACCGAGTAAATGGCCTAAAGAAAAAAAAAGAACAAGATACATGCAGTCGAACCTCGATATTTTGAATTTCACGGGAACAGAAAATTAGATTAAAGAGGTTTTGATATATGGAGGGTTTCTTTTAAATCAAGATATTTAGCTTAATAAAGGTACTGTGAGAGTACAGAGAACAATACGAGATAAAATGGCCATTGGCGTATGAGCATGTTTGCGCGTTTTTGATGTGAGTGATACCACTTACACGTGGCATAACACAATACATACGCAAGTTGCCAAGGAGATTGAAACATTTTTTCGTGAATTTTTGCGTAACACACGAGAATTGTCTAACTTTAATGGAAGAGACGCCAAATTTCTTCGGTTTTTGTACGAACATTTCTCATAATGAAAAAATCTTAACTCTACTGTATTTAAATGATTGCAGTTTGCTGGTACACGAAGTCAAAATTCAACATATCGAGGTTTTCCAAGAAAATGTTTTGAAATAACAAGGGAAAATTACACTGAGTTAATAATGAAAATGCAAAGAAATAAAATTTTTTTCGAGATATCGAGGTTTGACTAAATACAAATGCATCTCCTTGGCTAATGTCAAAAGATAAAATAAAACTTCGAAATCAGCTGGTAACACTTGCTGAAGTCACATCCTCTTGATGGAAAACAAAACCGTGGAAGAGGAAGTCAGAAGAAAGTTGGTACAATTCTCAAGTTATGTTACTTGGCAAGTTCTAATGACGACACACGGATAATAGTTCCAGTCAGAATGGGAGCAAAATTCAACAAAGAATAGATTATTCAGTTTGACAAAAGCTCTCTCCAATAAATCAAGTATAAAAATTCAATTTTAATATTTGAGATAAACCAACAACAAAAAAAAACAAAAAAATCCTAATTTACAAATAAAATTTAAAAGAATACTAAGCACAAGGAATGTAATTGACCCAACATAAATAAAATATGATCTACTTATGGGACAAAATAAGTTTAAAAATTCTTAAAAAATAAATGAAAATATATTACAATGATAAAACTTCATATAATTTCAAGTCCTTGGTCCAATCCATTATCCAAATCACATAGAAAAAAATTCATTGAAGGCTCCACTGCTATTGGCAGTTTATGGAAATGAAGAAATCCTGATGAATTTTATATAACAAAATAATGAAAACATCCGGATGAGATGGTTTTGAGGATTAAAATTTTGAATTTAATAATAATAATGTGCTTCCTTGTGCTTAGGGAGGGGAGAATGTTCTTTTAAATTTTATCTGTAAATTATGATTTTTTAGGTTTATTTTTGTTGTTGGGTTTTCTCCAATAAATTAAATTTTTATATTTGATTTATTGGAGAGAGCTATAGTTGCATTACATATTTTAACCCAACTTGTAAAATTAATTGTAAATGCTTAACCTTTATAAGCAGACTGAAGTGACTGAATTTTCATGTCCCATTTTCCAATTTCGCTACTTTTTCAGGACTTTCGGGACCTGCAGACACCCTGATAGATGATGGGGGGCAAAAAACGAACAAGAAAATTGGAGTGAAAGTCTCTCATCATTCTGTCTGTCATCTAAACATTTTAGAGGCCATCTCGTGCTAATAAACACGAATTAATAATAGTAAAAAATAACTGTGCATACAGGATAAATAATTAACTTATTATAGGCTGGTTCATAAATAGTGAACATGGACTATTGTTAAAATAACAAAAAACCAAATTTACATAAGATCAAAGAGCTAGTAATACAAGTTACTTATTCACTTTCCGTTGATGATGGCAATGGTGTGGCCAAAATGTACATTTGGAACATTTTTGTATAATTCTGTTGCGTTTTAGGAGATAACTTGTATTACTACCTTTTTGATCTTATGTAAATTTGATTTTTCGTTATTTTAACGACAGTCCATGTTCACTATTTATCAACCAGCCTGTAAAAAGTTAATTATGAAGGAATAATTTTTAATTCTAGTCATTTTTTTTTTTATTATTAAGATATTAGTTTGATCTTTTTGGGATAAATTAATGATTGATACACCATTGTTATTAAGTAGAATGGACCCTGAGTATTTTATTAATTAATTACTATTTTAGGTTGTGTGCTAACATAACACCTAACATAAATTATGTATTTCAGTAAGCGTAATTCTCACTTGATAAAAATAAAATCCAAAGACAGGCAGAAACTGAAGTCCATCTTTCATGACATATCTAAGTTTACCTAAAGATCCTTGCCGGATTGCGATCATATCTACGATGACCCAATCGACTGAAAAATACAAATGTTTATCACAACTGCTAAGAGGGGAAAATTGCAGCTGGTTAAAATCACAAAGAACGGCATTTTTACCTGTGGATTGATGATTAGAAATGTATAGAACACGTTCTTTTTTCTTAAATGCTTCTTCGGCATCTCCGTAAAAACAAACCTTAAGAAATGAAATCCTTTAGTGATGATGGGAAAGGAGCAGAACATGTCAAGAACGTCTTTCCACTTACTTGTGTTCCTATACACGTGTCGAAGAAGAATAATATAATTCGTTGATATAGGGAAAAGACAACGTCGTCTCCCTTCTGGTAAACCCATTCGGGAAGAAAACATGTGAGTACCCTCCAAAAGAACCACATGGTATAGAATTGAGGCACAGCTCCTAGGATGATCGCCGCCGGCAGCATCACGCGAAAGTTCGTCCAATTCCCCAATAACTTAATCATTCTATCCGTCTTTGTCTTACTTTCAACTCGGAAAAAAAGATTTAAGAAAATATGGTATATCAAAGAAACCTTCCAAGAGCAGCGCGGATCTTTTCTTTTTCTTTAAGGATTTAAATTTCTTTAATCAGATTTCCTCCACCCTAGTAACATCACGATTCACGCAACAAACTCAGACGCCGCCACCGCAACAACGACAAACGAACAGCGCGCACGCGCTAATGGCAACTTCCGGAGAAAATTTTACTTTGCGGCCGTCAATTTAAATCGCGTGTTGTTCTTTTGTCACCAGCTGTTGGAAGCAACGTTGTTCTTTTGTCGTCGGCTACCATGGCAGCGGAGAAATAAATAGAGAAGTAAAAGAAACAGAGAAACGTTTTAATTCCCCTTCGTAAAATTGGCTTGAAATTTATTATTATTATTTTTTTTTAATATATTTTTGCATAAAATTTTCAGTTCATACCTGCTCTCGTGTATGCTATGTGAACTTTTTAAAAAGATTTAAAATTTAATTTTATTAATGAAAAATCTTTAACTCTCCTCAATTTATTTTGCAATCGGCAAATATTATGCAAATTTTAAACAGATACCAATAAACGCGTAGAAATGACCATTCCTGAAAAATTGGAAGCGGAAAATCCCCTTTTCGGCCGAAATGAAGACGGAGCCGTTTCGATACCCAACAGCAAGTCCTTGACTAGAAGAAGCGTAAGAAATGATAGGTTTAATCTTGATTATGGAAACGAGCGAGGTCGTCAGCAGAAGCCGAGTTCATCGACGTCGTCGTCATCTAGCTCATCGAAGGGGAACAGAAATAAGAAAGGAAAGAGACGCCAAGAGACTAATAAAGAACGACCAAATGCCAATGGTTTGAATCAAATAGTCCTGGAAAGAACCCTTGTCGAAGGCAACTTTGTTTCCAAAGTTCAAATACGATTTTCGCACAGCCGTATCACAATACCCAAAAAGAAGCCAGGTAGAAAGAAATAAGTTCAAAAAGCGTAAAAGAATAATTTCTATGTACACAGAAAAAATACCGATAAAAGTTGCTCGTACATCCGCTTCCAGAAAAGAAGGGGGGGGGGGGGGGAGAGACAACCCCCCAAAAAACTAAGCAATCTGTTACGATCTATGTTAATCCATAAAACCCGCCTTTTTGCGAGAGTAGTGGCGCGATTTAAACTGAAATATTAATCCAGAAATTCAGAAAAAAACTTAAAACAATTTTTTTTTGTATGGAATATTAAATAAACGACGGAAGGATTAATTTAAATAAATTTTTTTTATAATGTTCTTTGGATAATTTCCATAACTGAGCACTAGTCTTCAATTGTTTCAAGCTCACCATAAAATTAACCCATTATTATATAACACAGTGCAATTATATAAAAGTTTAATTATGTCACAAAAACAAACTAACAAGAGTGAATGAATGAATTGACAATAATTCAAGTGTAGATATAATTGTGAAAAAATATCTTATACTAACTCCATATCCTTTTAGATAACTGAAATGACTCGAGTAATTTTAATAAAATCTTGCATTTCCTAATTTTTAATTTTTTTCTCTCCGTAGCCCTTGAATTGTCCAGAAACATTGGCGTGAGAGGAACGAACGAAGAACCTCGACCCTCATGGTGGACCTCGATCTCTGCTCATCAAGTGAGACTGCTCTTTCTCTTAATATCATCAATTTATGTTTTCGAGCACACGAATCGATTTGCATGATTAATACTCATGCGATTTAAATGCAGTGCTTGCTGATTAATACTCGCATGAAGGAAAAAATGAAAGAATGGTTCCTAGGTTTTTATATCACTTTGGTATAGTTTCACATTTTAATTAAAGCTCTACCTGGTCTGTAATTAATATTAGCTGGCATATGGTTTATATCGTTGCTAGTTTAAAATAAAATACAAATTTAAAATCAAATTAATAAAATCAAATTAAATTGTTGCTAATTTTCATAAATATTGCCACATCAAAATATCAACTTTTACGTAAGTTAAACGAATCTTCTGAGTCATTATGAAGACTCCTCTTTAGAAATTTCTAGAAATTGAATTCACAACAAACTTGAGCACAAGATCATTAGCTTCTTAGCTAATAGGAATATTTATACAGGGTGATCCAAAAGTCAGAAAAAAACTTTAAACCTCAATAATTCGCTTCCTCTTTTATTTTCATCTTCTCCAGCAATGCTTCCTCCTTTACATTTGTCATTTCCAGCTTTGCTCCCTCCTTTACTTTCGTCTTTTCCAGCATCGATTCCTCCATTTTCGACATCTCACACCGCCGTCTCCCACGAATGCAGATAAAAAGATTGTTTGCACAAAAACGATTGAAATGAAGTCGAATTTTTTTTTCCCAGGAAAAAAGAAATTAATGCTAGAATTGTTCGGTTTTTGACCAACATATCAGTTTATGCACATTTTCAGACAGTAAGATGCCAGATTAACTATCGATGATACGGAACAATGATTATCTGGTTCCAAAATAGCGTTTGCAGCGCATGCTGTTCTTTTTATACCGTCTAAAAATGAGTATAAACTGATGTCTATTAGAGTGCCTTTATAACCATAAACTGTTATAAAGGCACTCTAATGTCTGTAACCCGACAACGCCATCTAGCATTAGTTTGGTTTTTTTCCCCTGTAAAACTAATCCGACTTTATTTCAATCGTTTCTGTACAAGCAGAATCTTTTTATTTGCATTCGTGTGCGAATTATTGAGTTTTAAAGTTTTTCCTGACTTTTGGATCACCCTGTAATATGAAGATACCCCAAAAGGTAAAATTTCTGCGAAGAAATAAAGATTAGATATTACAGTACAGTGGCTCGATTAAATTAGATTGGGTCAGTAATATTTGCATTTTCTCTATAACAGCAAGCAGACGGGTCTTTAACATTCTGAAGACGGTAATTTACTAAATTACTTTATTTCATTCTTTATAATTCATATTAAATCTACGCAGGGATCTTCATGTTTGCGTAAAGCTAATGAAAATGTAAATGAATCTATTGTAAGTCGTGTATGAATTTAAATTTGATAATGGCATAAAATATACAGGGATTGGACAAATAATATGAACACCTTTGTTTTAGACGGTTTGTCGAATATCTAGAAAAATACTTGACGAATTATCCCGAAATTTCAGTGGTGTAAAGGGCAATTTACACCTCGTAAATTCAGTGAAGGTTTTGTCCCGAAGGCAAATAGAGAAAATTTTAAAAAAATAATGCTTGAAATACATTGTAGCTCTAGCTTATGGTTGAGAGGCCATTTTTACTTTTAGCACATATATACGTGGAGATATAAAGGTTTCTTTAAAAAAAAAAATCTAAATTTTTTCGTAATTTTTTTTGTTTATAACATGCAGGTAACTTGACAAACTACATTAGAGACAACACTCTGCAAACAAAATAAAAAAATATTAAATATTTAATGAAATATGAGCTTTTTACTAAATGTTTAGTTAACTGAGCATAATTTATTATGCAAAAGGTTTAGTTTCCTGAAAATGGCAACGAATTGGGCTGAAAACCCTGCATGTAATAAAAAAAAACTTTCGTTTTTTTTTTGTTTTTTTTTAAGAAACCTTTATATCTCCATGAATATGCGTGCCTACAAATGAACACAGAGAAGCAAAAGAAGCCTCATAATGAACTGAAATATGAGCTACAACGTATTTCAAGCATTATTTTTACAGATCCCAGCCATTTTAATTACTTATTATTGTTCAATTTGTTGGTGGTCCCCTATTTGCCTTCGGAACAAAGTCTTTGCTGAAATATGATGTGTAACATGCTCTTTACACCCCTGAAGTGTCAGGATAAATCTTCAAGTATTTTTCTAGATATTCGACAAAACGTCTAAAATCAAAGGTGTTCATATTTTGTATATGACAATGTTCTGGTGGCTAGCTGATTTTTTTAGGAGAATTAAAGGGAAATTTTTGTTATTAAGGTTATAATATTTAAAATGCATATTTAAACGAAGTAAAAAAGCTACACCGAGAAAACTTTTCGTTCTTTGCACCTATTATCAACATTTTTGAATGTTTACATTTTGTTTTGTTTATTTTTGTTTCCATGCCAGCTGTATGGAAAGGTTGTGGTTACGATTTTTCAAATTTAATTTTCTTTTATATTCCATTCATGAATACAGAGGGATAAAATGAATATTCCTTCGAATTGTATAAGGAAAAAAAAAAGGAGCGCACGTATGACGCTCGCAACTGGCGGAAAATAAAAGACTTTGCATTATACCATACTATCAATCATTGAGATTATTATTATTATTTTCCAAGCAATAATACGTGCGAGATATGAATGAGGCCTCCTCAGATAAATATCCATGGGGAGCGCTAAGGATTTTGTGTGCGTTTTTTGGATAACAAAACAAGGTAACTATGAACTGTTCACGAGTTTATATTCAGGAGGTGAAATTGTAAGTACTGTTTGAGCTTTCTCCACAGATTTAAAAAAATATTTTGACGTTTTCTGCAATATTTAATTATCCGTAAATCGAAGAAGCAAGTGATTTTTTTTTCTTATTTTTTAGCCAGCCCTATAAAAGATGAGCGACCCTTAAAAATGAGTAATTTGAGGAGTAATATATTTCAAGTAAAATATGCACCGAAATAAAAGCCAACATGCATTTTATCCATATGTTACTTAGGTATATCTGAAAAATGCCTTTAAGACAAAATAAAACTGAATAAATAAATAAATAAATAAATGAATAAATAAAATAAAAATACAGGCTTGTAGACAAGTCAACTGATAAGCATCTCCATATACTCTAATGAACAGAATATACATTTAAAAGTGCTGTAACACGAGTATTTACTTATTTATTTCTCGTAAATTTTCTCCCATTTGAATAACTTGTTATAACAATTTCGCTCGTATGTAGATATCGAAACTCGCCATTTAACAAGGAAATAAAATAAAACTGCTTGTTGGGAGCTTATTTCAGAGGATAATAACCCGCAGAAGGAAATTACTAAAGTTAATTAATTTTTTTTTCTTTTAGTTCTAAACTTTTAACGTTTGCGTACATTGTTTGGTTTTGTTGATGAAGTAAACTTTGAAGCGCGTCAGCTACGTATTGCTTTAACTCCGGATATTTGCTATTTTTAAAAAATCTTGTTTCGAAAAACTTCGATGTTATTTAACATCTATTAACTGTTTACTTGTATAATTTGACAAAACAAAACTTCATTTCTTTATTGTTTATGGTCTATAATTTTTCTGTCACTTGTTTTGTATGTTCTAATTTTTCATTTCAAATGTGCGTTTCATTTGTTGCGACATTATCATTAACACGAGAATCCATAAAGAGATGTTTTCTGCAATCTCCGATTTTTATATAGTAATTGATAATTCATTCCCTTAATCAATAGATTTTTAAATATTAATTTAATATCATCAACTATATCTACTGTGTTCAGAAATATATTGCAAATTTACTGTCAGAAATAGTTGCAAAAATTTCTTTTAGAAATTACTCTGATCGAAAATTTCTCATTCAACACTGAATTCATGAATACGAAAAAAAAAAGACAATTTCATCGAAATTACATGATGCGCAACGTTTGAAAGAATATAACTTTCAACGTTACTTATTATAGCTAAAATTATGTACAGGGTTTCCCAAACCTTTAGGGTCAAAATTCTACAGATGGTAAAATATTGTAAACTAAGTATTTTGAGATAGGGAACCAGCTTTTGCAGTACTGCAACAGCTGACAGATACTGATACAAACATACCAGGAAAGTCACATGAAGCAACAAATACAAGAATTTGTTTTGAACATTTTACCAATCAAACCCTGGTAGAAATGTGCAAAACTGATATAACACTTCCATTCAAGTGTTGAACTGTATGTATAACTGCCAGTACAGAGTGATTTTTGTTAGATATCTCATCACCTGGTACCGATTTCCGATTGTGTAGAGTGTACGCTCCTTCTGCAGAGAAACGGACATTCACCTACTTTAAATCCTGCAATAATGGGGTACGAAGACGCTGTCGTTCACATAGCCCCACAGAAAAATCACAGGCCGTTCGGTCGGGTGATCTGGGGTCGGAAATGTATATTTCAAGCACCACGAGATCATGAACGAATAATTTGTGAGAGGAACATATAAGCTGCTTTAGTTTTCAGAGCAAACAACAATTTATTTTAATAATAATTGGAAAATGGTCTTCACGCATTGCCTCCGATATTGATGATTAAATAGAGAAAAATAGTAATGAAAATTCCACGGCCTGGACTTACTAACCAGGGACCTTCGGGACCTTCTTAAGCATGCAACACTTAAAAACTTGAGCTTAAGATGTCAGCTTTTAATGTAGCGGTCCGGATAACTTTTTCGCGACGGATGAATGGGAATTTGCATAAGAAATTTTCCGGAAAATATATGCTGCTACATTTCATTTTTATTTTCCATAGTATTAACGAATCCTGAATTAGCATGAGCCTTGCTATACTTAAATGCACGTATACCTAGATTTTTCATATTACCTTTTTTTGAAAATTCTTTTGTTCGACAATGAAACAATTTTTTTGCTCATGTGTCCGACACACTGCATAATGAGTCTTGAGATCTGAAGTTAACAAATTAAAACAGACAAAAAGCAAGTTTCATGAGTAAGCTACCTTTAAATTAATTCGTATTAACACATTTTCATTTTGCAAAACCTAAATCACGGCTTGGAACTCGATGCACACTTACAAGAAACTATAAACATACTCGGAACAATGCAATAACTTTTTAACCGACTTCAAAAAGGAGGAGGTTCTATGTTAGTCTGTATGTATTTTTTTATGTATGTTTCATCGATATTTTCGTCATTTATAAACCGAATTTAAAAATTCTTTTTTCATTGGATTCGGTTTAGCACCAAGATGGCCCCATTTTAATTTCATTGTTAAGTCGGTTTAATTTTTTTTTAAAAATTCATTCAACTTGTTATTGAGATGATTGTTTAGCATCTAAATTTTTACTTATGTTAATAAACATAAATAAATGCTCATAACCTTCAAACAATTCATAAATTTTGAGTAGTCTTTTAATTAAACAAGCAGTTTAATTTGAGTTTATAATTTTAAAAGGTTCACTTTCCATCTGTAAAGAAATTATAAAGTCAGGTCGAAAACGTTAGATTTAAATAGAAATTGCAACTTTATTATACAAATGTCTTTGAAAAGTTCATTTAATAGAAGATAATGGGTATTTCCAATCATTTATAGTCGGATCATTAACAGAGAAAGAAGAAATATATTTTCTTCATGGCAAGAGACTGAACAACAAATTTCTGTCGAAGTAGACAGTTCACAAACTGTTGTTCATAATGTCATCATAAAAGATGATAAATATGGAACCAAAATAAAAACCAGTTTGATATCAAAAACTTTCGTCCAGGGACCATATGCGAATTCAAGTTCTTGCTTCTCATGAACAAATGTTAACTCGTGAAATTGCACGTAAATTGCAAACACCAGTGCCATCTGTGTCCTATCAAACTGTGGAGAAGCTTAAATTCAAATACCCATATGAAGTCTAAAGAAATGAAGGCGAACCCCAAGTTCACTGTTGCTCAGCAGTGATGTATGATCATACATCAACTCGCCTTGCATAGGTTAAGGAAGCTGTGAAATGTAAACAAGAGTTGAAAGAGTCTTTTCTGTTCTGTTCTGTCTTGATGGCCTTGAGGGATATTCCTCATATTGGCATGATTTACAAAGTCAACTGAAAACAACAGGGTGGATTGATGGTCTAGGAAACATTCGGAGCAAGGGGTAAGAATGATATGTTTGTGGATGGCAAGATAAACTTTGAAAGATATCAAAAATTGATGTACGAACCATTTAACCCCATTTGGACTACTCAGATGAACCCAAACTGGAAATATCAGCAGTCACCATGCTCCAGTACACCTTTTCGGCATCCACCATGGACCGATTCAAAAAAGAAAAGAACTGTGTGATTCCACGTTTACCTGGTTGAAAATATGTGGAGTATGATATTGAAGATTAGGGTGCGTTGCAAAAATATAAATCCACCTACATTTTCTTAACTATTAATAAACAATGGATGCAAGAAAAACAACATTTTGAAAAGCTTTATTAATATTTAGTATCTGTTTTCTCAATAGTACTAACACTTGCAGCATTTGTTTTGAAAAATGACAATGACGTTACTGTTTCTCTGTTGCATTAGTATAAATCCACTTATTTTTCGAAAATTATGGACTCTACTTTGATACTTTTTCTTCCAATTATTTGAATTTGATTTACATACTATTCACGTTGATTTAAAACCTTTTGCAAAAATTTTCATTTATATTAACCATGCCGCGTGGATCAGTACTCAGATTTCCAAAAAGGGCAAATTTCTTCTTGGCATGAAGGTGTGTCTAACAGAGAAATTGCACGTCGAATTGGTAAAAGTCATGGAGTTGTGAATTCTTTCCTCAAGTTGGGTGAAAAATGTGCAACCGAAATACGACCTAGTCGCCCGTCGAAACTGTCAAATCGAGAAAAGTGTGCAATTTTCCGTGTAGTTAGCACATCCTCAGTGTCACTTGGCGAAACTGCAAAGGGAACATTCCTGTATCAAAAGCGACTCTCTCCAGGTTGCTTAAACGTGAATTCCATCTAGCATACAGGAAGAAGGTAGGTTCCGCTCTGAAGCCTCAGCTCACAGAAAAACTACTTGAATATTCCACAGAACACATTATTGGAAGACGAAATGGCAAAAGGTGGTCTTTACTGACGAAAAGAAAATAATTTAGATGGGCCGGATGGTTGGCAGTATTATTGCAGTGATTTAGGACATGAGAAAGCCATATTTTCCAAAAGGCAGCAAGGAGGCGGATCTGTGATGTGGTGCGGATTTGGATGGCAGGGTAAAACAAACCTTGCAGTAATCAATACACGGATAAAAACAAAAGACTACCAAGAACTTCTAGAAGAACATTTGCTACCTGTTGGAAAGACAACTGGAGGACCTTTTTGGGAGGACCTTTTTGAGAATTCCAACAGGACATTACCCCAGTCCACACTGCGAAGTCAACATATGAATGGTTCCTTGGAAACGGTGTTCAAGTTATGGACCGTCCTGCCTGTCCTCCAGATTTGAATCTCTGGGGTCAACTGGCAAGGTCTGTTACGCAAAAAATCTGTTACAGTATGAAAGCACTGAAGAGCTCAGAGCAGCCATCATCCATCACTGGCAAGCAATTGCACAGGAATCACTGCAACAGCTTATTAATTTCATACCAAACCGAATAATTAAAGTGTTAAGGAAGAATGGTGGAAGTGGTTGGTTAAGTTACAGGAACCCCCAAGTGTTTTTCATACGCAAATGTTAGTTCTGCAACACAAACTAAATTTTTTGTTATTTTTCAAAATTAAAGTTCCAAGCGTTTGTATAGTGAAACTCCACCTATCCTCTCCCTAACTGCGATTGGTCGAAGCCTAATCACAACGCGACATCGTGCTGCAAGGTCTGCATGAGTATTTACAGTAGTTCTTTTGTTTTCTTTATAAAACAATGCAATTCATAAATTTTTTTAATGGTCCCTAAATGCATATTTAATGAAGCATAATAATGAGCTAGTTAAACTAGTTAAACTTTATTTCTATCAAAACAAAAATTCACGTTTTAAACTATTGAACTGCAATTAGATCAGGCTCGCCACAAAAAAAAAAAAAAAATGGCTGACGATGTTGCTGGTGCATCATGGGGGATAAAAGAAAATTTTTGGGAGTTTTTAAGTGTCCAAAATTATTTTTAATCCTGTTCGTCATAAGACGTTGAAAGCTTATTTTTGTAGGTGTTTTTTAACAGTCTGTTGTGGATTGTCCAGGAAACCAAGTAACAATGTAATCATACGCAGGGTGAGAAGGCCGACCAATTGCAGTTAGAGAGATTTTAGGTGGAGTTTCACTATACTGTTGAAAAAGCAGATACTAAGTATTAATAAAGCTTTTCAAAATGTTGATGCTTTTCTTGCATTCATCGTTTATTAATAGTTAAGAAAATGTAGGCGGATTTATACTTTTGCAACGCATCTTATATAAGGCCAAAATAAGCAATACCATTATGTGAATAAACTGAAAGTCGGAATTGTGAATGCTTGAAACAAAATAACCAAAGAAAATTAAAAAAAAAAAAAATACCCTGGTGCCTGGCAGGATGCTAGAATTTATGGAGGATAAAGGAGGGCCAACACCTTATTAGTTTTGAAGATTTTTTTAATTATTTCATTATTGAGTTAATAATTTCTTTACACGTGGAATGTGAACTTTTTGTGTAATAAAAAAAAAACTACTCAAAAATTTGTCTATTAATTAAACGTTACCAGATTTGTTTATTAACTTGAGAAAAAATTGAAATGCTAAAGAATCATCTCAATAAAAAGTTATTGCATTATTCTGAGCGAGTTTATATTTTCTTGAGGGAGTATAAATATTCTTGTACTTTGAGCGCAACTCCAACTCTTATTCCGGGAAGAAGGATCGTCGCCAACAGATAGCGTTTAAGTAAAAAATGTGACTGGTTTTTAAGAAGAAAAAGACTTTTACTAACAAGAAACCATCCACTTCCTTAAGATATTACATCAGTCATCAACAGTCAACTGTTCAGTGATTTCTACAAATGAAGATCAAGACTTCAACTGACACTCACTTCTAACAATATTTTTGATGACTTTTTATTAATTTACTATTTACTTTCGGCGACTAAATAATAAACAAGCTAAATACTTTATCTTTATTGATATAGAATAAACCGCTAAAAGATTTTAATATCATAATGGCTTATGGTCTACTTTATTTGATGAATAGAAATAACACTGTAAATCGTTTGAAAATTACAATAAACTGGCACGTGGAATATGATACAAAAGCTCCTCATAAACATCTATTCCTTTTAATAATAGTCCGTTATAATTCTTCGTAGGGGCAATCAAAATACTGTTTAATAGAAGACGCATATACATATTAGTAAGCTCAAATAATACTAGATTAATTTGCTTATTATTATTTCATTTTACATAAAGGTAACCTAGAGATGGAGCTCCTGACAAAGTCGCAGAGTTGCTTGGACGGCAGCATGCTCACTTATTATGACAAATAACTATTTCCATAGTCTGTGGGCGCCTTTATTAGTTCTGTCATTCTCGTTTTATGGGAAGGATTTATTACGAGATGAAGGAAGGAAACCACTTGTTCACTTGTATACATTTATGGTATATTAAACTCGTTTTTTGTGGACAAGTGGTTTCCTTCCTTCATCTCTATACATGTATCCATAAATTATAAGGTCAGTTTATATTTTTTATATAATTTTATCAGGATTTATTAACTTCTAAGATTTTTTCCTGAAGAGTTAAGAGAATAGACGGATTTTGTTTGTTCCCAGTTTATAAAATAAACATTTGGTATAAAATTATCTTAAAGTTTAGTAGGTATATAATAGTGATATGGTCGATACCCATAAAGTATCGCGTGCACGAAACTGTAAATCCATCCATTTGGGTGACTTTCGGCGAAAAACATGAATGTTTGGCTAAAAGTGTGCACGAAAGTGTAAATCCATCCACTTGGATACCGATACCATGTACGATACCCAAAAGTCCGATACCGATACCGGAAGCGGTGGACGCTGACGCTGAGGTGATCTTGAATACCGATACAATGAATTTTTTAAAAAAATTTATTTCGAATTTTTGCTTTTAATCAAGTCCCCACTCTTCCTTTGTTAAATATTTTAGAAACAACAATTCTGATACGCGATTTCTCTCCAGCTTATTTCTTCTGTTAGTCATAATTAGACCTGTCCGTGAAAATAGACGTTCACAGGGTACTGATGTGGCACAAACAGTCAAGTACTTTAATGCTAACCTTGACACATTAGGATAAATGTCCTGATGCCGTTTCCAGTACTCAAGGGGATCTGTGAGCATCTCTGCATGTCTTGAGCTTAAATACTGGCGAAATTCAATCGGGATGCCATTATCGTCATCTGCAGTGTCAGTCGTTTCTTTTAATTTCTCTAATCGCAAATTCCAAAATAAGTTAACATCTTCAACTTGCTGAAGTGGAACATCCTTTTGTGAAGAAGGATTGTTGTCCCAATCCTTCATCTCCCTTGACAGCCTGCAAATTGTCTGATTGACTGCCAAATTACTGTTGAAGTGAGCTTTCTTAAAGCGTCCATCCAGCAATGTCGCATTAGCGAAGAAGTTGACCTTTAAAGAAATATTGCAAATATGTTTAAAAAAAAGTGTCACAATTGCAAATATAATATAATACACTACTGTTTATAAAAATCGCAACACCCTGATGGAATAGCCCAATCTGCATTAAATTTGGAGCATTTGCATATCATGGGTCAGAAAAGAAACCATTAGATTTTCAGGTCAATACAATGCGTTTTATTGTCACATTAGTATCGGGTGAAACCACCGTGGGATGCAATTACAGCCTCTAAACGTCGTGGCATTGAGTCAAACAAGCTCTGAATAAGGGCCTGGGGAATGTCCTGCCATGCTCTGTCTACACGGGTATACAGTTCATCCACAGTTGCTGCTGCAGGAGTCTGACGAGCCAATCGATGAGCAACCCTGTCCCACACATGTTCGATTGGGGACATGTCTGGTGAACGAGCAGGCCAGGGGAACAAGGGCGTCTGATGTGCTTGGAAAAAGGCGAGGACATTTCTGGCCACATGCGGTCGGGCATTGTCCTGTTGGAATACAGCGCCTGGAAGGTTCTGCAGGAAGGGGATGACCTCGGGTTGCACAACTTTCCTGATGTACCGGTTGCCATGTTCAGATTGCCATGGATTCTGATCAGACGGGAACGGCCATGGTAACTGATTGCACCCCACACCATCACCCCTGGCGTTTGTCCTGAATGACGCTGCAGGATGCATTCTGGAAGGTCGCGCTCGCCACGATGTCTTCTGACTCGTATCCTGCCGTCATGGTGCTGCAAGTTAAACCTTGACTCATCCGAAAACACAACTTGTTGCCATTCAGCTTGCCACTGTTGGTGTTGATGGGCCCATTGCAACCTGAGGCGCCGGTGGTTTTGAGTCAAAGGAATCCGCAACAATGGTACTCGTGCCATCAATCCTCTGGAAATCAAACGGCGTCGTACAGTGCTAGCAGACATTGTCCTGCCTACTGTAGCACCCCACTGTTGTGCTAACACTGTGGAAGTGGCTGTACGATCTGCTACACACATGCGATACAGGTGTCTGTCATCTCGCGGTGTCGTCGTGCTGGGTCTTCCTGAGCCTGGTCTTCGGTATGCCCTGTTCTCTTCGCTCCACTGCCTCCATGCACGCATAATTGTCGTTGCATTACGTCCTACACGAGCAGCAATGTCACGATACGACCATCCCGCTTCACGCAGACCAATTATGCGTCCTCTTTCAAAGTCTGCCAGCTGTTGATATGGTTCCCTTCGTCGTCGTCGAGGCATGGTGTTCTTTCAAGCAATTACTCTGAAAATCTAATCATTTATACTCTGACCCATTGTATGCAAATATTGCAAATTGCATATGGATTAGACCATTCCATCAGGGTGTTGCGATTTTTATAAACAGTAGTGTATAATATAATATAATATAATATAATATAATATAATATATAATATATAATAACCTCTTCAATCTTTCCAAAGCGTTTCTGAACCTCCTTCTGAATGTTTGTAAGAAAATTTCGTACAGTTTCACTAGCTCCATTTTCAGCTGTTGTTGTATAGTTATCTAGGTGCAATTTTAGGGTATTGATCATTGGTATCACCTTGCTACAGGTGACATATTTTTCACCAGATATCTCTTCAGTAATCTGAAAAGCAAAAACAAAATTATTGTTAATTTCTTAAAATTTGATTTACTAAGTAGCTTATGTACAGGTTTTGAAATGTGAAAACCTTCATAATGGGCTGTAAAACTTTTTACACTTTTTAAAATATTTAACTCTTTTGCTGTCAGCATTGGCGAACCTTTTACATGCTTCAATAAAACAAGGCTCACATCATCTGAGCATTCAAGAAAAACTTGAAGCATATGGTATGTACTGCTCCATCTCGTTGTAAAAATAAATAAATGAAGTAAAAAAAACCAAAAAAACTAACCTGAATGGAGAATAATAACAACCTTGATAACGACGAGCTTCGAGTCCAAACGATTACCCTACCTGATGAGTGCAATGAGTGATGAGTACAATGAGACGGTTTCGACAATCGACACTCGATCAGTGTAGTGAAAAAGTAGTACGAGTGTTCCAGGAGCCTTTAACTCACTTTACACGCTCGCCCAAAAAGTAAACCAAATGAGGTACACTGAAGTAGGAAAGAAGCCTGATGAACCTCTTTAAGTCATCCAGAAAAGAGTCCCTTCATGGTAGGGACGAGAATCGGATTGTGGATTGACGAACAGCGAGTCCGAAAAACTAGGATCTAGCAGATCCAGTAGTTGGGGAACTCGGCCTTGTTAATGTACTCGAAATTGACATCCAAGATATGACGGGGTCTTCGAAACATGAGGGAACCCCTGATAGTGAGTGAGTGGTCCAGGATACCAGCAACCAGGGTATTTTCATGATGTTCCATCTTGGGCAGCATGTTCTTGAGAAGTGTTTGAACATAGGAACCAATGTGGGTCATCCCCAGATCTTCATAGATAGAAAGATTGTTGGCAACTCTTCTGTCTAGTTGAGCAATGGACCGGAGGGTAACATTTTGGAAGGTCTGAAGATCTTTCCATCTCGATTTGCAAATGGAAGCCCAGGCAGGCATACCGTGAAGTAAAATGAGACGGTTTCGAACGAGAACTTCTTTATATACACAAACGGCAAGGTGCGGCCGCATGGGTCGAAATTATAACTAGTTAAATCAAGCGGCCAATGAGAAGGCATACACATGAAAAGACGTTTAATAATCTGAAAGCTTTCGAATTGGTTTAATAATTTATATCTGAAAAAGTATCGGTTTGGTATCGGTTTCGCGAAAGTATCGGTATCGCGATAATATCTGTTTTGAAAGTATCGGTATCGGTAGTATCGGTCATTGGTATCGCCGGTACTAGTATATAACAAGAAATCTGACTAATTACTTCAATATTTCTATTTAGTTTAATAAGTTTAAAAACTCTTCATCTTGGTTTGCATTGGTGCATATGAAATGTCTGCAATAAGGATGCTAACTTTTTTTATTTTTTAAAAGAAGACAGTTACCAACCTTGTCAACGAAATTTCCCTTATCAATACCCTTTGCCAATGGATTGTGAAGCTGGCAAATACCCAGTTTGGTCGCTTGGAAATGTCCCATATGCCAGAAGAGATGGCTAATCCTCAGGAACAATGATAATTTGAGAAATGATCAGGGCGTGGCAGTATTTCTTAGTCCAACTGGTGAATTTGTTGGGTCGTTCTAATGGGAAGGCGAGCGTTGCCATGCAACAGCAGGAGTCCATAAATTAGTCACTCAAAACAGGCTATTTGGCACAGACGCTTTTCGCGTATCTCTTGCACTTCTGGAACTAGAAATGCCTTAGAACAGGGCGAAGTTTGCAAATCTTAAAAGTTAATGGAGGGGTTCCCGTTCGAGGAAAATTATAAGGGAACCATCTGAACCTGTATCTCAATTTCACACCAAATTGAAATATGTTACTCACCTAAAGTTACTAATAAGAAATCGCGACATTTAGTTTCCTTCAAAATAAACCGCGAAAGCGAAAAATAGTTAGTAACGATGGAATCTGTATATGGCTATGTGTGCTCAAATTTTTTTCCTTTTCGCGGTTTATTTTGAAAGAAACAAAATGTTGCGATTTCTTGTTAATGCAAGCATCAATAGTAGCTTTAGGTGAGTCACATATTCCAATTTCAAAAATACAACTCTGTTATCCGGTTATTGTATTGCAAAGTCTCTACCAATTTCATTGCTAGAAACAATACTAAGGAATCCCAATTTAATGATCTTACCTTCCTCATCTATAAAATGTTCCAAGAGGAAACCCGCCGCCACCATGGTTCAACCGTATTTGTCTCCGTGAACACCTCGAACCCACGTACGCCCGTGTTATCATCCGCGGCCCAAGCTGCGAAATCTACATCTATACGAACTTTGGTAACTCGTGCCACTTCCATCCTATATTCTAAGAAGCAACGCCTTAATGAAGACGTTTTTAGACTTCACCTAAAAGTCTCATCAATCTTATGCCGTTAATTGATGATAATGAAGTCAGGCTAAACTCATTTAGAGAACACAAGTTTCTAACTTTATGCCAGAAATTCGATGACCACCGTCGCCCACTTCTTCCCAATCTTGCCTCCACTGTTCCACAAGATTTCACCTTCTATACCAACGTTGTCAACCTCACTCGTTCTATTTCCTTGATGACGAAGAACCGTTATTTCATGCTTTCCCTCCATCAAAAAAAAGCATTGTTTCAAATAGTAACTATAAAAAAAAACAACATAATTTATAGGGCCGTTACCGTCGTTTCTTCTCTTGGACAAAGCTTTGAAGCCCATCATCCATAAGAAACCTACTCAAGCACATCATCCAGAAGAAACCTATTCCATCGAACGTACTATATCCTTCCTGCCTCCAAATGATCGCCTTCGCCGGACATCGCCTGAAAAATGGGTACTCTCCCTCCACCTTCTCCCGTCTGCTTTGTCACAAAAGCTCACCCTCCTAAACCTTAAACCTTCAGATCTATTCCCATCCAAGAAATGGTTCTGCTTACTCTTCCTTGGTCTCCATTTCTCTCGCCTAACTGATTTCCTTTTTTCATTTGGCCTGCAGATTTTCAATTATGTCTTTTTACGTTTATAAGTTTTATTATTCTATATTAGTCAGTCATTTGTTATCCAGTCGTTGTATTTTCTGCTTACATTCAGTTGTTTATTTTTACCTTTTCATGTATCCAATCTCTTCTTTTCTTTCGCTGTATTCTTATCCAATCAATGTGCATCTATGCTGTTTATTTTGCTTCTACCTTTATCCAGTCATCTTATTTTCATCATTGCACCCAAACACTATTACTTTCTCCTGCCATTCGTTGTATTTCATCCAATCAAATTACTCTATTTTACCATATGTCTGCATATAAGGGCGAAACTATAGCTCGGGACAGGTTAACCTTGCAATGAAGGAATAAGTACAGTGCGAGATCATTGTATCAATACGCGGAGTAATTAACGAAGAGACAGGATAATTGCTTGCTGTAGACTTATTTGGATATTGTTCACGCAATCTTATGTAAACATTTAAAACTAATTGCTTCATTCGACTTGTTGATAGCGTGTGACTTGAATAGCGACGGCATGGCAGCCATGATAAGAAATAGTTCTGAAAAGATGTCAACGCATGCGTTATTAAATAAAGTATGAAAAGATCTGACAAATGATGTGTTAAGTTTTTAAAATATGAAGAGTAAATAATAGTAAGTAAAAATTTTAATCGAGTATATGTTACTTTTACTACATAATTTTATTTTAAAAATGCATGAACATAACCTTATCCCTAATCGCTACCCGTACTTGATCCATCATTGCAAGGTTAACCTGTCCCGAGCTATAGTCGGAAACTCTATTCTTCCATTATTGTATTGAAAAGTCTCTACCACTTCCATCATTTCAATTTGGTGAGAAACTGTGGATACAAGTTCGGGTGGTTTCCTTGTTAGTTAAAACTTGTATCCAAGTTAATTTCCAGCTGTTTGTCACTAGTCATACAGTCAGTTTCTTTTTAGTACTGCAGCGTATATGAAAAAATTGATGAGGGAACTTGAAGGGGAAAATGTGTAAAAGCGGTTCTAGCTTATATTATTTTTCAATATAAATTTAGAAGCAAGAAATGAAAAAGAAATCGTCGTTTGAAAATGATAAGGACCGGCTGGATGATGTCGTCCCTACATTCTGATAAAAATTTAGATTACAGAGAACGTTAATAAATTTTTATTATTAACTTTGTCTCTCGCAAAGCCATGTTGAAAGCGGATTTTCTTTGAACAAAGATGCTCATAGAAAATAAAAAGGGAAAAACATGCTTTACATAGACCTATGGGGATGTGACGTTTTAGGGAAAATAGAACATAGAGGTAGGTGCAAAGTGAATGAGCCAAAAGTTAGCAGAAGTTATTAAAAATTTACGAAAGCGAAAGATACGAATGCTAACAAAGAAGGCACTAAGAAATAGTAATGGTAATGCCAGGAAATTTTTTTCTCTGCATCGCTGAAAGTAAACAGTTCATATGCACTGAAGTTGTTAGGAATAAGTTTAAATGCCTTAGATGTTAAGCTATCTTGAGCCAAGCTATTAGAAATAAATGTATTCCTTATATGGTCAATTGTTATAATAGATGAAAACTCTGAAGAAAATACAAGAATTAGTGGATCCAGTTATCCCGGATCCCCTCGTGAAAATTGCCGATTATAACGAGGTATTCCAGTATCTCTTGGAGTTGAACTCATTTCTTGCAAAAGACAAATTTATCGAAACATTTCAAGCCTTGAAGAAAAAGAAGAGGAAGAATTCTCCGATCAATTTTGATCAGCTAATGTACTCCATAGCAAAAAGTTAGTTTATTGTACTCGAGAATTATTATATGTTAATTAATCTTTTAAATTTGCAAAATTTTTTAGTAGATGTCTGTTGTCAAGACGATGAAACGGATATGAGAAAATCGGTGAAACGATCGTACACCCAATGGCAGAAGCTGCTTTTCACATCGATTGCGAAAATCAAACCATGGAAATATGTCATAGACTCTGAACTCGAAGGCAGAAATAATTTCCAGACACTGTTATTTGACAGAGAAGATTGGCGTAATTGTTACTCCATGGACCATACCAGTGTTCTGCGCATAATTGGCAGCGAATTTCCCGTTAGTGTACTTCCACGCTCTTTTTTGTCGAAACCTCTCAGGGCCATTAGGCGACCGCCTAGGGGCGCCAGATCAATGGGGCACTTGTCTTTTACCCCATTGAACAATTTTGCTTTGTCTAGGGGCGTCAAGTACCCTTGCATCGACTCTGAAACTCATTTTGGATTTGACACCTTGTAGTTGGAGCAAAAATCAGTGTTAATTGTATTCATAATTATTTGCTGTATACGAAAGGACTTTATTCTATAATGAAAATAAAACTGAAACAGAAATTTGCTGTTTAAGTTATTACTGGCATGGTCCATGAAAGGAACGTTTTCTCATTGTCATTGTAGTGATATTGGAATATACGGTTTAATCCAATGATGTTTCTTTGAAATCTAGCTAGGCATACGGAATGTGATACACAAGAACACCATATAGAATATGAAGATGGTTCCTTGTACGCCCATTGTCAGCAATTTAAGTACACTGAATTTTCTACCTCAAAATATTTCAAATTCACTCGGAGACTGGTAAGATATTCTGAAAATTATTCTTGATATTTAAAATTTTAAAGTTTAACCTAGTAAAAAAAAAAAAAAGAGCCTTTTAGAAAATATTTGACTAGAAGTGTATACCCTACTGTAAGTGATGTAACAAAATATGACGTTAAACTTTTAAGCAAATGAATCGTGTGAATTAGCATGATGTTGTTGCTAAAGTACCATCGCACTACTCCCTAGCTATGCTACAGGTGACCAAACGTTCCGTCTTTTTGTTCCACGGAACCTTCAGATTGGTATTGAGACGAATATTCCTGGTTTTGAACAACCAATCGCAACTCGTGGCTTTGCGGCAGCATTATAATTAGTTATGAATTATAAAATTTGTTGCATTTACATGTATATAATAATTTTTAATATTTACTATTAGAACTCATTTCTATCGAAATACATTATTTCTGAAAAATAATGCTTTTGAAGTCTTTTTGATAATAATTTTCTTGGCATATGGCATACAATCTAGCGACCGACACTAGTTTAAGGCGAGAATGTGAGCTCTACACTTAAAGGGTTATTGGAACGCACTAGTCCTTGAATGGTAATTTTATCAAGACCTTCAGGTAGCCTACCGTTTGTCTGAATACATTAGCCATTTATGACCTGCCTGTTGAATTTCGTCCTTTGAGCAAAACTGTTTCCCTCCAAAGTCATTCGTGTAATCATTCAAATAAAGCGACCATTCTGCGTTGACTTTTCAATACGTAAGCCCATTGCCTCTTTGTATGGTGGTCTGGGCTATGACAAATCATCAATTCTGCAAGCACAGTAACGATTGTAATGCATCGGTTTTTCTCGTTTATTAGTAATTCAGTTTTAGCAGTTATGTTCAGTGTATCCTGTCGTGAGGCTGATCGAAGCGAGTGGTTAGATTCTAAACAGATTTTCAAATATGTTAATTTCTTGTGCCACTTGTATACATGTTGCAAAAAAAATAAATAAATAAAATAACCACGGGCATAGGCAAAATATAGGAGGCGGAAGGAGATCGCTCCACTGTTGTGAAAATACGAAACAAAACACATGATGAGAAAGGCTCAAAAAAAGGAAGAGTGTGGGCAAGGATGAAGAATCTACTGGCACTGACGGTTCATAGGGGTTATAGGGTACGACTTTAATGTAACCCTTTCAGCTCTTAAGAAGCTGAGGATTTACAGGAACTATTTATTTATAAATAAAGCATTTACAGTGTTGGCTTTCAAAATAATTCTTGGAATATAATTTTCGTTATAAACAGCTGTGCAGAGTCTATAAATGAATGGAGGGGAAACAGGTAGTTCTTTCAATGTTAAACTGATGAGTCATAATGAACTGAATTGAAACTGCTCGGTTTTAAAAGATCAATTATATTTTCATATATAAAACTAATCTATTGCTTTTTTTTGTTTAATTTTAACAAATTTAATTCATCTCATCAATTAGCATTAGCGAGAAAAAAAAATCTACGGAAAAAAATCTCTTCATCTTAAATTCAGAAACCAAAATATTTTGGAAAACTGTTTTCAGGAGTTTGTGTACTCAATGTACTCTTGCGGTTTCTTCTGTCAACAGAAGCTCAGCTTTGACAATTTAAGTTTAAAGCATTGAATCCACATCTCATTTAATGCTACTTTAAACCACTGCTCTATCGCTCGAATCATTTTGATTCGTTACATAATGGAAGGAAGCTTTTGAAGTCCGTAATTAGTGTTGATTCACCGATGGAGCAGAATCTGAAATGGATTCCGTACATCTGCTTCCACCTGTGAACGAAAAGAACTCGCAATTCAAACTGCAAATAATAAAAATCTTTTATGGAATACATGGATGTAACGTGTTCGAAATACTGAATTTATTCAGAAATTATCGCGCCATTCCATTTCAATCCGCTGTCACCAGCAGAGCCCAATCTCAATTCGTGTTTGAATGATTCACCCAAATTTTTAAGCTCTCATATGAATGATTCGGATTATTTCTGAGGAATTATGGCACTCTAGTGTTGAAAGATTTATTAAATAAGGAAAAAAACCCAAAAAAAACAATACAAGTTTATAATTTTCTTGTATTTTCCACAGTCTAAGGAGCGCAAGGGTTTCTAAAGGAAATATAAATTAGAAAGTCTTATCTTAATGATGTTAATCTTTTAATTTGTTTGGTTTTTTTTTTTTTTTTTTTACAAATTTATTTGTTTACAATTTTCTTTTTTATCAGAAGCAAAAATTTCGCACACTGAAAAAAGAGAAGATGAAAATCCTGTTGAAGCTTCCTGAATCTGATTTATTACCGGGCGTTAAAACTTTTCGAAGTAATGTTTCAAAGTACTTTCTATTTAAAATTTTCGCTACTGAGTTTAACTTTTCAGCATTGAGCTCTCTGTATGCTTAGTATATTTGAAGTTTTCTTAAGCGAGAGTATCTAGGTCAGATTTAGCAGGAAAAAAATGCTTATCTACACACAATGCCAATGAATTAGAAACGAGTGTGAAACATCTGAAAATTTGTTTTAATCTGTTTTTATGCAAAACAGTTTGTCATGTGATTCAAGCATGTACTTATCACCTATTTACGAAGTTGGATAAGTCTAATCATAGAACTTGATCAGCACGGGGAAAAAGAAGGACTTAACTGATTTTGAAAAGAGACTTATTGTTGGTGGTTGTCTAGCTGGAGCCACGATGGAAATAACGAAGCAGCTGACTGAATTTTCGAAAGGTGCGATAACCAAAGTATTCATCCGTTAGAGAAGTGATCCAGTCTGTCTAAAAGGGATAACTGTGGCTCAAAGACAATCATGAGCGAGACTGCCGTCGTTTAAAACGGGACATCCACTGTGCAACAAATTATGCCTGGCAGAAACGGGAATCGAAGCGGATCCAAATCGACAGTCACATGCCTATACGAATAAATCTTGATTTCTCCGAAGTACGGGAAAGTTCATCTAAAGTGGTGTCTGGAACATCATGACTGGGCACTTGACTCCAAGAAAGTCATGACGAATCACGATACATGTTGTTTTGTATCGACGGTAGGCAGAGTGTTTCCCAGGAGCCCCATGAGGGAATGGATCCAGCATGCCCATCAAGACAACTCAAGGTTCTGATGGTCGTGTCATGGTATGGAGCTCCTTCTGTTAATATGTGAATATATAAGGAAGATTGGATACATTCCACGTATTACCTGAATATTGTTGCTGATCAAGCCCATCATGCAATGCTGCTTTTTTTTTATCCTGCATGTGGCAGCGCTTTGATGGACGACAATGGTAGGCTCATCGAGCACGGTTGGTTTCGTCATTTATCCTGGTCACCTCACAGCCAAGATCTCAACCCTACAAATAATGTTTAGGTCATGAACGAGATATCCGACAGCAAAAAAACCCCTTCCAACAAATCTGCGAGGACTAACGGAATGTCTGGTGAACGCCTGGTCTTCCACTGACTTACAAGTGCTTCAATGCATTATTGACTCTATACCAGTGCGCATACTTGCTGTGATTCGCGTTTATTTAATTCATTGGCCAGTGTGTGTACATACTTATACTAAAATATTATGACCACTCGTTTAAAATCCTGTTTTGCCGTTCTGTATTTGCTGAGGCATAGGATATAAACCACTTCTGAAGGTTCTGAGACTAAATGACTAAAGAATATTAGCATCGGATCTTGTAATTCCTAAAGTTACGCGATGGTGCCATGCAAATTGGTCCTGTTTATCCTACAAAGTCCAAAGATCTTCGACTATTAAATGAAGCCTGGGTTTCATTACCTTTTCTTACTCATTCAAGGTCTAGTTTTGCCCATTGAATATACTGTTGACGGTGGACAGAAGTTAACATGGGCACTATGACTAGCCTGCTTCTGTACACTTCTATGATGTGACACACTGCGCTCATCACCAGCATTTAAGTAATCAGCATTTCCTATCGGATGGACTAGTCTTTGTTTATCCCGTACATGATGAGATTTGCTGCCCAACACTCACATTTAGTAGATAAAATCATGGCTGACCAAAAGCATCCCATAACCTGTTTGGAGATAAACTCATCCAGTAGTGTAACTTGTATGAAATATTGGCCCTTATCAGGTTAGTCAGATCTTTCTAATATGAATGCTTAATATTAGCTCACTAATATACATAACACTGCCTTACACTAATATTCAGGAGCTTCTCCATAAGGGGAGAGAAATATACACTGAACGACCAATTTATTAGAGACACCCCGCTAATAGCGTGTTGCGCCTCCTTTAGCGGCGAGAACTGCCTGAATACGTGCAGGCATGGATTCAACAAGGTGTTGAAACCGTTGCGGAGGAATAGCAGCCAAGGCTGACATCACAGCGTCCTGTAATTGGTGCAGGTTGGACGGTAGTGTGGGAAGGCGTCGGATGGTTCTCTCTACTTCATCACATAAATGCTCGATCGGGTTGAGATCGGGCGACCGAGCTGACCACTGAAGCAGGTGGAAGTCCGCGTCATGTTCCTCGAACCAGTCCAAGACCATTCGAGTACGGTGACAGGGAGCATTGTCCTGCTGAAACTGTTCGTCACCACCTGGGAACAGTCATCATGAACGGGTGCACCTGATCGGCAACAATGTTCAGGTAGTGTGTCGCATCCAGTGATGTGTCTACGGAAATCAGAGGAACCAGTGTGTCCCAAGAGAAGATGCTCCAGACCATCTCTCCTCCTCCACCCGCCTGTATGGTTGTCTGCTGACAGGATGGGTCCATGGCCTCGTGCTGTCTGCGCCAGATGCGCAGTCTGCCGTCCGCATGATAAAGTAGGAACCGCGATTCGTCGGACCAGGCGACCTTCTTCCACTGGTCCAGTGGCGATGCCTGTGTGCCCATAGCAGGCGCGCTTTCCTATTTTGCGGTGATAGCGACGGTACCCGTACCGGCCGCCTGTTGTTAAACCCAACTTGGTGCAAGGTGCGCCGCACCGTGTGCTCCGAAATGGGTTGGGATGCTCCCTCATTAAACTGCGCTGCAATTTGTTGGGCTGTTCCCGTCCTGTTGCTGTGGATGATTCGTGCCAGTCGCCGTTGGCCTCGTTCATCCACGGCCCTGTTTCGTCCGGAGTTGTTTGTTGGAAATTGTTTTTTGGCATAACTGCCATTCACGGAATACCCTTGACACTGTTGCACGGGAAAACCCGAGGAGGTTCGCGGTTTTCGAAATGCTCAACTGCGCCCGTCGAACTCCAACGATCATGCCTCGTTCAAAGTCGGTAAATCCTTGGATTTATCCATATTCAGTCCACTTCTGCTGCTGACTGCAACTTGTGATCCAATCCTTTTATATACCGCTTCGGCCTGTTCCATTGTTTGGGTGCCACTGGGAGGCCAACCCATTTTCCGTAAATTGGTCGTTCAGTGTACAACAGAGTTCTGCAAAGAACTGCGCGCAAAAATCTATCTTTGCCATTGTTTCAAGTCAAATCTTCTGTGAGAAAACTGCATAAAGACTAAACGCCTGTATTAACACCTAACATTTCACCAGAGGATATTAAATGATACAACGATAACTCCTTTGTCTAAATGCACATGTTCGGATAGTATTGTGTACGCGAACTGAAAATGCATTGCCATTATGCTGTAGCAGGGTTCCCCACCTTTTTTGGCGCGACGGGCCAATAGTCCCGCCCATTCAGATTTGCGGACATCGCCTGCTAGGTGTTGATATATTTTCACCTCGTTAACCAATACACTCTTCCTATGAACGTTTTTGGCACTTTGTGTAGGGCGAGATAGGATAAGAGAAAATCCGCCGGCTTCAGTGTGACGTCACGGGGGCCCGGTTTGGGGATCACTATTATCGTAAAGATCATTTGCTTTATGTGTGAATAGCCATAATGTTTGGCTCTAAATTTTCACACTTTCTAACGAACTTCTAGAACCTTTTTAATAGCAAGAGTCGATATCAGTTAGGGAAATAATAGTTTACCCGAAAAGTCAATAGTTATAAGAGATAACAGACATCTCTAAATGGAAATCGCAGACATACGCACTTCTTTGGAGTCATAAATATTTATAATTAGAAAACGCTTTATAATTTCCAATATGAACTTGAGTCATCTTTTATAATTATGTGCTTTATTTTATTTTTCATTTTAGGAAACCAACTGAGAAGAAACGTTTCCAAAGTGAAACAACTATCACTTTCCGGTGGAAAGCCTCTCTCGCCGAAAGTTATTTATATTTTATCCGTGGTTGGTCAAAGGCAGTTTTATATTAACCACTCCTCAGAAGAAAGCCAGGTGATAAGATAGTTCATTAGTTACCTAACAATACGTAGATTTTTACCAAAGCTGTGGAGTCGTCTAAAGACATGTTCGTCCCGATTCGGAATTCGAATCCAGTGTCCAACTTTTGATTCTTCCTGTAGTCTACAGGGTGCGTAAGGTATTTGAGGACAGATTCACGTCAAGAAAGAAAACAGATATAAGTCGAGATAATAACTTTATTATCGAAACATATCAGGAGCATACACAAGAAACCTTCTTGTTATATGGCTACTCAATGAATCCGCCTTCAGCTTCTATAACTGCTTCAAAGCGAGACCGAAACCGTCGACATGCGCGAATCAAATGGTCATGGTTCATATTGGTCATTACTCGAATAATGGCAGCTTTCAATTCATCTTTGGTGTTATGGGGGTGTTCATTGACCTCTCTCTCCACAATCCTCCATACGTAGTAGTCCATCGGATTCAGGTCAGGGGAGTTAGGAGGCCAAATCCACAGCAAATCAGCTTCACACGGATTTTTCAGCTTGTTTAAGAGCCTTTTCGATCTGAGTAGGCGTTTTTCCCGTGTTTTGTCTGACATAAACTAACCTCTTCGCATAACATATGAGTGATATCTGATGTTTTCATGGACAACATTTCTGATTGTTCCTTCCGACACATGGAGATCTTTGGCAAGTGACCTCATGGATGTTCTGGGATTCTCATCGATGGCCTGCTGCACTTGCTGAATAAATTCAGGTGTTCTGATGATGTCAGAGCGTGAGGCATGCTTTTACGCTTTGCTACTGGTGCAACTTCTTCCGCACTTTGTGTACGAATGATCTTGCGACCTTTAGAAATCGTGATATCTCTATATCGCTATGCTCTGCTTTTATTGCCTTGATTACTGCATGTCTCTTCATGATTTGTGTTACTTGATGGTCCGCCATTTTGCTTTCTGGAAACGGAAAGTACATACAATTTACTATAGTGCAGCAGTAGCCAAACGAAGGTGTGTCCTCATATACCTTACGCACCCAGTATTATAAAATATAAGACATTTACCAATTAATAATCGGATACCCATTCTTGGTCGTCGTATTATCCTCTATAAAAACACACGAACAATTAAAAGTCGCGAAACTTCCAATGTGAAATTATGTAGGATGCCACATGAACATACGTTCCATGATACTGTACACTGCGGTTGTTTTGGGGATTCCCAAGTGAACTGTTAATTTAACAACATGGGTTTCGTGCCAGCGGAAGGAGATTAAGAAAAGTTGATTTTCTCATTAAACAATAAGAAATATTTATTATAATTAAACTGACATTTATCTACACCATAAAATAATGCTTTCTAATAATAATAATAATAATAATAATAATAATAATAATAATAATCCCTCGTGTGGTCCTACGTCCACGTCGTGCGAGGGGGGCAACATCTTAGAGGGATGGCCCTGGTTAACAGGTCTAATTTACTCTACCCTTAGATTAATCTTGAGGGTCCAGATGACCCAGTAGGGCTGATGAGCTGATTACATCAACCAAGGGCCTGCTGATGATGGAGATGGCTAACAGGACCACCCATTTATTGGTGATCAATATGATTAGTGCTAGTGCGTTATCTGATACCGGCTCGGACGTCACCCGGGTTACCAAGGTCCGCGCTCGTGGGTTAGGCAGAGGCTCACGTTCGAAAAATATGCCACAATCTCCCAGGGCCACTGGTGGAGAAAGCAGCACCAACCCCTGTTCGGCTACTGCAATGCCACAACCTGTCCCTAGTGTTTCAAGAGCTTCTTTGCCCTCGACCACTAAGGCAGGCAAGCCACGCCAACGCATGAAATGGACCAATGACATAAACTGTTTTATCATGCGAGCCTACTACGCAGTCACTAAATTGGAAACTGACACTACAGCTTACAGACAACGCTTATATAACATTTTCAAAGAGACATATCCTCACATCACAGTCACTGAACAACGCATTGCAGATCAGCGTCGCACAATTGTTATGAAAAATTTAATACCCTTACCCACGCTACAGAAAATAAAGCAAGAAGTTGCACAACAGCTACAAGAACACGAGCCATCTACACAAACTGACACTCAACACACAGAATCAAACACTAACATTGACATCACTAATGAACTTGTAGAACACACACTCAACAATGAACTTCCCCATGATATTCATCCACAACACAACATGAATGCCAAACTTATTGAAACATTAAATGACACCCTACAAAGATACCTTACAGTTTACACGGGAACAGATCCCACACAAAGACCAGGTATACCTAAAATAAACATAAACAGCAAAACAGGGGAAATTTTATTTTACATGAACACACATATCTTACCACAGTACATTGAAGAAAATCTGTCTTTAGAATACATACACCTACTTATTTACACTGGGGCTCTTACAGTTATATCCACACTGGGTAGGAAACCAATCCATAAAAATACACAAAATTCATATACCCAACAGAAACCTAAATGGCAAAAGCGGATTGAGTCTGAGATTGACGAAATCCGCAAGCAGTTAGGTAGACTTACGCAGTACACTAAAAACAACACTTCATCAAAGCAGAACAAACGCCTCAGACAATTATTTAAGAAGATTAAAACACACACCAGACATGAGCAGCACAATCAACACATTACAGAATATATGGACACATTAAAACAAAAGTTAGCTGCAAAAACTCAACGCCTGAAGAGATACAAAACATGCACTCAGCGCAAACAGCAGAACAAGTTATTCGCAAACAATGAGAAGACATTCTATAAGCAGTTAAACAAAGATTATACACAGACACAAAACACTGGTCTGCCAACACAAACAGTACTCCAACATTATTGGTCGTCTCTTTGGTCTGTCTCAGTTGAACATAATAGGGAAGCTAGCTGGATCAGGGAAGAGGAGCAATTAGCATCCACACTATCAAACATGCCTTATACTGACATAACAACAGATGAACTCTCACAAGTCATTAAACGTACTCACAATTGGAAGGCTCCAGGTATAGATAGGATTCAGAACTTTTGGTATAAGCGCTTCACCTGTTTGCATCCGGCCCTTGCAAAACAGATTTCCAACACTTTGCAAACACCACAGACATTGCCACATTTCCTCACACAAGGAATAACATACATGGTACCAAAGTCACATAACACTACAGATCCCACACAATATAGACCTATCACATGCTTGCCTACACTTTACAAAATAATAACTGCCTGTATCGCAAACAAAATTTATACACACATAGACACAAACAACATTCTCACTGAGCAACAAAAGGGATGCCGTAGAAACCACATGGGTTGTAAGGAGCAACTCCTGATAGACAGTGTGGTCCTACGGCAAACTCACAATAAACATCGACACCTCCATGCAGCCTACATTGATTACAAAAAGGCCTTCGATAGTGTCCCACACTCATGGCTTTTATATACACTACGATTATATAAAATAAACCCTACACTTATCACTTTTTTAGAAAGTACAATGCTGCATTGGAGAACTACACTACACCTCACACTCAACAGTGAAACCATCACGACTGACAAAATACAGATAAACCGAGGCATCTTCCAGGGTGACTCACTGAGCCCACTCTGGTTTTGTCTTGCACTAAATGCACTTTCCAACAGACTGAATAGCACAACTTACGGCTACACAATTAAACATAATAAAAGTAGCCACTACACGCTCTCACACTTACTCTACATGGACGACATGAAAATCTACGCCTCCACACAAACACAATTGCACCAATTACTTGACATTACACAAACCTTTTCAAAAGACATACACATGCAGTTTGGGTTGGACAAATGCAAAACCATTCACATTGAAAATGGAGTACTCAGGGAAGGGGGCTTCACGTTAGATGAACCAGATCACATTGCTGCTATGGAAAATGACGAATTTTACAAATATCTAGGATTTAAGCAAGCCAAGCTTCTGGAGCACAAACACATAAAGAATACACTCACTAAACAATATCTTCATAGGCTAGAGACAATACTTAAAACGCACTTAAATTCCAGAAATTTAATCAAGGCCATCAATGCTTATGCCACGCCAATACTCTCCTACTCCTTTGGAGTCATACAGTGGACACACACAGATCTTGAGGGACTTGAAAGGAAACAACGTAAACTGCTTACAAAGCACAGAAAGCACCATCCACACGCAGCTATTGAAAGACTCACCCTGCCTCGTTCAGAGGGAGGCAGAGGTCTTATTGACATAACAGATCTACACCAGAAACAGACTCAGTCACTCAGAGAATTCTTTCACTCTAAACAACACACATCACCATTACACAGAGCAGTCTGCATGGCTGATACAAAATACACACCTCTGAATCTGAACAGCATGCAGAACACCCATAACATTCCTACAACATGCACTAAACTTCAATCATGGCTCGGAAAGCAACTCCACGGTAGACATCCTTCTGACCTCAACCAGCCACACGTCGACAAAAAAGCGTCGAACTTTTGGTTGAGTGAAGGGAGTCTCTTTGGGGAAACTGAAGGAACCATGATTGCCATACAAGACCAGGTTATTAACACTAAAAGCTACAGAAAACATATTATCAAAGAATCGACTGACGGGTCTTGCAGGAAATGCCATATCGCAGAGGAAACCATCCAACACGTCATATCCAGTTGCAAAATACTCACGCAGACAGATTATTTGCACAGACATAACCAGGTAGCCAACATCATACATCAACATCTAGCTAAGATACACAAGCTAAGGGACATTCACACTCCTTACTATAAATATATCCCCGACACTGTCTTAGAGAACACCACACATAAACTATATTTTGACAGAGCTATAATCACTGACAAAACTATCCCTCATAACAGACCAGACATTACACTAGTAGATAAGCAAAACAAAGTGACTTACATAATTGATATCTCCATCCCCAATACACACAATTTACAAAAGACATACACTGACAAAATCACTAAATATACGGATCTTGCACACGAAATAAAACGCCTTTGGGGAGTTAACAGAGTACACATTGTTCCTATCATTCTTTCCGCCACTGGGGTTATTCCACACTCGCTACACAAAAGCCTGTCAACACTAAATTTAAACCCACACTTATACAAAACCTTACAGAAAGCCACAATTCTAAACACATGTCACATAGTAAGGAAATTCCTACACTCAAACATCAATACTCCCACGAGTGGATAACTTTCCCTCCCTCGCATTTGAGTCCCTTGGGCTTTGGCCCTCTTTTGGGTCCGCCTCTGGGATTGGCTTCCGGACTTGATCCGAGTTTGGTTTCCCCAAACAATGATAATAATAATAATAATACAAGGTGTTTATAATTAAAGTTCTCGTATTCTGAGCAGTTTTTCTCAAAAAACGACCTATCTGAATTTGTTCAGATTTTCAGAATATCTTAACGAGAGTATGGGAGTGAAATGGGCAATAAAAAATAGTTCGCTATTTCGTCGTAGGTGGCGCTGTTTCAATCAAAATACTCAAAAATATACGCCAATTAGTTCTTATCACTATTTAAACACATTGCAATCGCTATATTAATATTTTAAATTGTGGCAAACATATCGAACATCTCTTGAAATGACTTCTATCCATTGTATGTCATATTTTTGAGCATTTTGATTGAAACAGCGCCGCCTAACGACGAAATAGTGAATTATTTTTTTATTGCACATTCCACTCTCCCATACTCTCGTGAAGATATGCTGAAAATCTGACCAAATTCGGATAGACAGTTTGTGAGGAAAAACTGCTCACAGTACGAGAATTTTAATTATAAACACCCTGTATTACATTTAGTAATGAATCAATTGTTCTTTCAATAAAGCGCGCATTAATATATCTTAAATGAATTTAGCACTTAAGGCAATAATCATAGACCAATTGTGAGTAGTTTTGATATAACTTAATTCACTCGGGACTATTCTCGACTAATTCAAATAATCGAATAAGCCATAAAAGAACTACTTTACGCTCTGGCCAAAAAGAAAAGAATTGTTTCTACCTTTTACTTTTTTAGGGAAGATCTAGATGTCAGCTGGGATATGGCTATGGGGAAAGCTCTTCTCTGGCATCATAGATTCTTGCTTCAGGATCCTGCGATATTATTGTAACTTTCGAAAACTATATTTTTTAAGTTTTGAAGCGTCATTCTTTTAAGGACGTTAAAAAGACTTCGATTTACGAGCGAACAAAATGGGACTATGTAGCACGTACTTATTATGGAATCAACAGAAAGGATTTAGTACTTCTCTGCCTGGGACTTCTGAATACGGGGATGACCGCCTTTCACCCACGTGACTTATTAGATCAAGAACACGATGAGTCCACCTGCGCGCCTCAGAATGGACTACCTTTTTTAAACCCAACCCTTCGGATAATAAAGAAAGCTTAGCTTCTAATAATCTGTGGCAACACGATGTCACAATCTTCGACATCAGGAGATGAGGCAAACGACTCAAAGTTCAATATGCCCCCTTTCACGTGATTTCATACATACTCTTTCTCCACTGTCTCTGGTTGTGCTCTCATGTCTCGAAGGACAAAAAGGAAGGTGTAAACTAACAGGCTCCAGTTAAACACAGACATTTAAAACCTTCATTCGATGGAAATATCCAGCGTGAACACAAGATAGGAGAGAACTAAATTTAAATAAAACTGTTTTTATCCAATTTGTAAAATATTCAATTATGTCATTAAATTATTTGAAACCTGCTCTATTCACTAATTATCACAATCTGTTTGTAGTTTTTATAATTTAATTATTTCTGATCAGCTTTTAAGTAATATAAACTTTTAGAATGTAACGTCCATATTTCTATTATCCAAATGTATCAGTTTTGATCCTTACATTCATATGGTCGAACAGTTGTTCACTAATGCTGGAGGTCCACTAGCCATTCATGGACTGCGAGCAAAGGAACAAAGTCTATGGACAGATGAGGATCGTACTCTACCATCCATCGGCCTCGGTGGCTCAGGGGTTGCGTGATCGCCTCTGACCCGAGGACGCGGGTTCGACCCCGGCCGAGGACGACGAGGATTTTTTCAGGGGGGAAATCCTGAGATCACGCACTTCCTTCGGAAGGGAAGTAAAGCCGTTGGTCCCGTGTAGTCGTTTGCCGGCTGCACGTTAAAGAATCCTTGCGAGGCAAAATTTGCGGCCCCTATAACGCCGTCCTGAAATGACCATGGCAGTTGAAAAGGACGTTAATACCAAACAAACCAAACAAACCAACTCTACCACCCGAGGCTGATGATCTTTGCAGAAAATTGCGGCCTAGAATGTTGTATCCTATCACGGAGTCAATAGGAGTTATTGACTTTTCGCGGATCAGCTTGGGTTCTTTATTTGCTATCTACAAAACAATGAATGCTCTGCAATGCCAAGGCATTCTGAAAAAATAAGAGCATCCAACGTTCTAGCAATACTTCGTAACTGTAAGCAAGACGACACTCCGTGAACAGTGTTCGGATCCTAAGAGAGCAGAATGAGGAGGTGGTGTGAAAAATTGACTAGACTTGGATCTTGATCTGAATGCTACTGAGCATCTTTTGAGACGGGCTGGCTCTAAATAGCGTTTAAATGTCTTGACTAAATAAAGGCGTGCGGATATTAATGATTGGTTAATGTGTACTTGCAAAAACTAAGGAGGGGAAGAACGTTTTGTAAATAAGGTATTTACAAATTGTAACTGTGCATCGCAGTTGGGAACTTCTTCGGACGCGAACTCCCGATTTCGACTCTACAGCACTGTTTTTAACAAAAAAAAAAAAAAAAAAAAAGAATAGCTCCATTCAGTTATTAAAGTGCCGTAAGAGATCATAAGAAACAAGTCTTTAAGCAATAATACATATTTTCATCGGTCATTTACGACACTGCCATTTCATATTTTATAAAGGTGTATCAGGGCTCGATCATGTGGAGGCGGATTCAGAAGCTACGGTAGCACATGTTCCCACGCAACAAAACACATAAAAGTATCTCTATATTTATTATTTTTATGTCTTTATTGTTTTTCTTTTGTTTACTGCGTAATTTTTGCTACAAGTGGCTTTACTGTTCGATCTGCTCAATTTGCATGATCTTCGGTACTGCTTTCAGTATCTCCACTTAGTTTCGCAGCGTTTTTAACGATTTATTAGCATGCAACTTCAAGCACTTGGTTTATAAGATTTATTTAAATTTTTTGTCTGACAGTATTATTTTGATTTTCTTGTTCCAGAATATGAATGAAAACTACTCTACATACGAAATTTCGTTTCCGCAATCGGATCACGAATACGGCTTATCACCTTGTCATTCCGCAATGTTGCTGTTCATGGCCTAAACCTTTCTTCGGAATATCTTTTCATCACACAAAATTCAGGACAGTTTTAAAAGTGTTATCACTTACATAAAACTGAAAGATTGACATCTAAATAAAAAATGTTCATATTCAGAATAGTCTTCATAAACTGTGCTTCCAAGTCAAATGAAGCGATTGTTGGTTTTGTAACTGAATAGGGGCGAAATGTTTAGACTAAAATTATTTTTCTTGTAGTTAGTTCAAAGCAACGAAAATTGTAATTCAATAATAATATTTTTTTAATGTTACTCTAAACCAAAATTCATAAGCTAAATTTTGTCAGTATCAGATTTACCATATTATTATGGAAAATTTTTCTGTTACTCATTTCCGCTGAAGTTGAAATTGTGATTAAATCGGTGAGCTTCCAATTTTAAATTTTTAATGAAGGTTTAAATTTAAAAATTAAATTCTGGTTTTACGTTATATTGGTGTTAATAAATAGGTTTTAACTCATTCCATTGTATGGTAATTTCGAAAACCTTTAATAAACTTTTTAAAAATATCTAAGATAATCTTCAAATTAGGTTTAGATTCCTTTCCAAATTTCAGACTTCTCATTATCTAAATTTTAAATATACGTACGTCTTAATTTAACTCGTTTTTATATTTTAAATTCGCTTAATTTTAAATTCCTTTAGAAGATCAACCAATAATTATTTCCATTTGCTCATTTACCTATTTCTCTTTTTTTTTTGTCAACGTAAGCATTCAATAAATTACAAAATAAATCTTTTTCTCAGAATTGCCGGTTTTCTTTCTGATTTTAGAAAATAAAATGAAAAAAATACGCAAAACGCAATGCACCACCTTTTCCTAGAAATCATTTGACATAGACATTCGAGGCTGAAATTCTATTCAGTGAAGTAATTTTTATTTTCACTAGGTTATTCATACAACGAAGAAATCGCCTGTATAATGGCGAATAACCAAATGTATAATCTTGTTAGCGAAAAATAAAAAAAAAACAAAACAAAACAGCTTGTATATCGAGGATTTAAACGAGTTAAACCTTTTATTTTTATTTTTATTTTATAAATTATTAGTCAAATTATTCAGATTGTATATGAATTTATTTATACAGGGTGAATACAAAAGTCTGAACCCCCCCTTTTATTTTTTGAACCGAAGCAGATATGTCAATTTTGATGAATCCAATGAATAG
>JAHWFO010066978.1:1117933-1143328 GCA_023313115.1 Rhysida immarginata | reverse complement strand
TGACGTTTTCGCGCTCAGGCCTTATCTTTAGGAGGAGTTGCCATAGCAGTCCCACCAACAATCCAAACTTCATTGTTTTCAACAAATGAGAAAAATACTGATTGTTAAAATCCAAGATGGAAATAATGGCTACATTGTTACTCGGAATTTTATCAACACCTCTTAGAAAGAAAGCCTCACAACTGAAACGTCCTGCATTGTTACATCATAAATCGACCAAATGTAGGGATTATTATGGAGCTGGTAAGTATAACGTCAGTTCCTGGCCAGTTGCTTAGAGATTTCAAACATTAGCTCTATAAAAAATGGTCGAATTATGATGTAACAATGTATGATGTTTTGTCCACTCTACTTCCAGCCCCGTAACTCCGACTCCAGTGAACCAATCTGAGCTTAAATAGTGAAGTAGGACATGCCTATGGTAAGATGCATTCAGGCTTTCAACTTTCTACGTCAAAAAATATAGAAAATATGAAGGGGACAGACAGACAGACATTGTGAAACCAATAAGTGCTCCATTCTTCCGCTTCTTAATAACCGCCACGAAACGCCATGAAAACACAACATCCGAGACATACAAATGACAGGAAGACTGGTCGAATTATTAAGTCTCGAGTCGACACCGAAGTTGGTTAAAATTTTCGATCTACACCGAAGTTGATTTATCTACACAGACATCTAAATCTCGTGAAATGCTTAAGAAAACCCTAGTGAAGGCAGTGTTACATTAATTATCGAATCTTCTTAGATCTCGGCCTGTACCACAAACATCCATATATCTCGTCTTTGAGTCACTTATACGAGTCTATAACTACCTATTATAATCAGTACAGACTACTAACTATACCATTCTTATAGCATTATCCTCTGAACTAGCTAATACCAGCCCCTTTCATCAAACGACGGCTTTTCTCGAGTTCGACTATACAGTCTCCTTGGACTGTGCTACGTTCGAAGTCCAGCTTCCGTCAGTTTTTTTTCTTCTCTTAATATAATCTGTAAGCGGAATACTCTACCTGTAAACTTTCGCACTTTTAATTTTGAAGTGCAGAAACAGAAAATGCTTCAGTAAATGCAGTTATTTCAATTAAAAAGTAGTTACGTTCTCAATTCATTTCTGCGTTATTTTTATGCCCCTACTGCATCTTTTTAACCACCTCTAGAATTTACTCCAATTCATGTGCAAATTAAATAAACGAAATCTTATGTACGAAATGTTAACACGCAAGATTATAGCACCAAAGAAGAGAAACCGTGAACAAGTTTCTAGAAGAACATTTCTAAGCAGAAACCACTGAAATCCTAAAAGTGTGGAGAATTACACAAGAACCCCGGCAGTCATTACCTTACATTTACAGCATAAAATGCTTTTATCTAGTTCCCCCAGCGGGCTCGGTAGTTCTTGCATCAGACAGTTGATAGAGACAAGCTTTACTAAAAGAAACTACACTAATTCTTGTGCTCAGTTAATATGAATGGTTTTCAGAAAATGTGAAGTTCACTATTTTCTCTTGAACATTAAAAATGAAACTCGTATAGACGAGATCTTGCTCCGGGAAAAGGATCTTAAAATAACTAGAATAGAATCATGACTTAGAGATTAAGTCTTGTAGCTCAAAGACTTCCAAAAGCGCTGTCTGTTCTCATTTTAGGAGTCCATTAGTTGGCGAGAACGAAAATCTGGAAAATGTTCGTAAATTTAGATTAGGATTAAATTCTTTTGAGCACATAAGAGTTCGGGAAATTTTAGCTTAAAAACTTTCGACAAGAGTATGCGTTAAGAAAACTTGTTCAGACACTATTCGATTATTCATGATGTTCGGTTCTCCTGTACAAATTTTATTTAGCTGTTTTTATTCAATTTTTATTTAGCAATCTTTATTCAATTATCCGTAAAGTACAATTTAAAAATGTTCGAATATCCTAATTTAACACGCTCCTTTTGCTTCTCAAATTGTAACTTAAAATCTTCCAAACCTGGTTAATCTAAATGAGGGGCTCTAATCGTTTACTAAAGCAAGTAGTTGTATGCAGTCACAATAGTTGCTTTAGTAAAATCAGGTATAAATCATTTTGACCTATTAAAAATAATTAACTTTATTACTTAGAATGCGCGACTGTTTACGTTTTTGGGGCAGAGTTTCCGTTGAAGAGTCTTTTCGATGTCATATCGAGCTTCGCCATAGATGATATTACTGAAACTAAAATGCATGAAAATATTCAAACACCACTCAAATTCGAATTTTAATTGTACGATATTTAAGGCACTGTTAGTTTATTTTTCTTCATTTTCTGATATCTGTCGAAATACGCCTGCAAGAACTGTTAAAATATTCATTCCATGTTAAAAAAAAAAAATAGTCACGTTCGGCCCCAAAATTCTACGTACTTCTGAAAATTGCCGTCTTAAATTATTCCATTTGTTAAACAAGATCACTTAAAGAAACCGATTAAATTAAAACCATTCCCCTTTCTACCTTACCCGCCTACACAATTGAAGAACTTATCAAATTCATAATTTAGCCTGTTTTGTAAGGTTTTAAAAACTTATCCTATTTATAAGATTTGTTCAGACATTTTCTATTTCTAAACATACAATCACAAATTCTTCGATTATTATTATTTTTTTTTTTTTACTTCTAAAATTTACAAAATAAAATACAAACAAATATGCCGATAAACATTACACTTCTTGTCGATGAAATTTTACAGAATGCATTCTTTTAGATGGAGGAATTTTAATGAAAAATGTCTGTACAGACATGAAGAAAAATGAATTGGCTATCTAGAAGTCTGATTACATCGGCTTATTTACTCTATAGTTAACCATTATGAACCTTGAAAACACTTAAACAGTTCATTTCTTTAACCTTTGGAAAAAAGTTAATTTCACAAGAAAACTTTGAATAAAGGAATTTTTTTTTTTTTTATATATCAAAATATAATTTTATTGCAAAAGAATGTCGATAAGTTATATAAATTAAATATCTGAATACTTTAAATAGTTTATCTATAGATATTAACTTCGTAAGGCATCTATTTCACTTTCTCCAATCGTATGTCGAACCGTTTCAACTGAAATATCCATTATCACAATACACCCGTCATTAAAGTTATTTTCTCAGATTAAATTATGAGAATTAAACACTCTTAATGATTCTAATGACATGAAAAATAGAGAAGTCGCAAAGAAACTTTTCCTATCGAGTCATCAAGTTAAGATGTTCACAATCCAAACTTTGGAGTCCACGATTTGAAAGGGAAGTTTCTGGCAAGATACCACAAAAATGGGTGGAGGATCATGACTAGCATGGAGTAGAAATAAAATGTCCTCACGCTGGCACTTAGGATGAATGAAAGAACGAGAACTATCCAGTAGGCGAACCCTGGAAGGAACTTGGTGCCGCTCACAGTCACTGGAATGTTTTCATTTCGTCTCAAGAGGGCTTCGTCATCTAGCGAATTTTCACCTCGATGGACTCGAATAAAGGCATCCATGATTCTGAAAAGAATTTCAAAATGAGTTATTGCTCATCAAATATCACGAATTTTGTAATTTGAAATGAAATAAATGAAAACCTTAAGTGCAATTCGAACAAATTCGAAAATTGCATAAATAACGAATCGCCATCTAAACTGTTGATTTTTAAAACGTCAGATAAGAATATGCCCATGCACAACTTTCACGAAAACGTTGCAATATTAGAACTTTTACTAGCGAAGGCATGAAATTCATCTTCGTGCTTCGGTTTCAAGTTTAAAGATTGTAGAAGAGCGACTGTATAGGCGACCAAATTCACCCAACTTCTTAAACCGATTTGGTAACGCCACTGAAGGCAGATTCAACGGGGACTAGATTGTAAATGAAAATTCTTGGCTGGTGTTCCGGGAAATTGTCGTAAATTGCTTATTTCATCAGCTTAAAACATCCATATTACAGTTTTGGATTGCTAATCTATTAGAAATACTGAAGCAATAGATTAATAATGACCAACGCGTTATTAACCTAAACATTGCTTATTAAAATTTTGATTATTGGTTAGTTTTTTGGTTAGTGTTTCGCCAATATTTTTAAACTAGAAGAGGTACCCGGCGTTGCCCGGGATAATTACACTTGCACAAACTTTTCCTTTCATTGTTAGTCATGAGATATTGATTGTTGATCCCTGCCTTGTGTTGGTGCATTGCGTGTTGATACCATTGTTGATACCTATTATTGCACAAACTTTGCCTTGCATTGTTGGTCATGAGATATTTCTCATTAATATGCCCTGCCATAACCATGAATATCGATTTATTTTATCGATAATTATTATTTTTCCGAAATCTGAGGTAGACAGTGACCTTCCTCATACTTTGAAGGTCATGTATGCGAAATTTCATCAAGATCGGAATAAAACTGTAGATTTGTATAAAAAACGTACAGACAAACATCCTTCTTTATATATATAGATAGATAAGCGCCCCGCAACTTGGAAAAGACCACTTTTAAACCAATGCGCTTAAATTTTATACTGTAATTTTTTTTAATGGCATATCTTAAGGTTTTCATTTGACTAGATATATTAATAGGATTTGGGAAAATAAAATTCTTCAATCCTAAACTTCTCCGACCAAAATACCACATTCAGTAGGCCACTTATCTTGCAGTTTTGAATATATGGATACTATTATGGTGGCAAATAAATGCAGCGAACTGCCGGGCTTCATTGGGAGGGCTACTTAATACTTCACAAATTAAACTAGCCTGCATTCCAGTTTTAACATTTTATACCGTAAACGAGGGGAATTTCGTGACAGGGTGAAAGTTTGTTACCAAGATAGCTGGATATCTATCACTGAACTTCGTGTTTTTCACTAGTCACCGTCTGCCACAGTCACCCCACTTATGGTAGCTTATTATAATCCATTTTCGCAGAATGGGAAAAAGTAAATTTAGTCATTTCCGCCACCCTTACGTTACTCACCACTTATTTACCAAATTAAAATCTCAATGAGCCTAAACTTCAAGGAAGCATTTTAATGTGTGAGCATAGGGAAGAAACTGATTCGAAAACTAAACAAAAAGAACTTTAAAAATCGATGACTGTTTCTAAATCTGGAAGAACCGTTAAAAAGTTCTGAATCTTTTACAATACAAGCCAGGAGTGGGCACTCATGAGGTCAATGAGACCCACATTTCGGTTTTTCATACATTTATAAAGAACCACACGAGTTATATACACTGCGTGGCCAGTTTATTAGACCCATTATTACACCCATGACTATGCAAATCCGTTGGCATAGCAATTACTACGTATCAGCTGGTCACGTGAGAGTTGGTACCAATATAAAGCGAAAACACCTATCAACTGCAAGTGGTTTGACCGTCACCATGGGGAAAACCAAGGACCTGAGCGACTTCGAGCGTGGCATGACGCTAGTCGGTGCTCAAACGCACTGCAGGCATTGATTAGGACTGCCTGAGGAATATCTGCCATCACCTGCTTAATTCTTTCCTTCAGTTCGTTAATGCTTGCAGGGCGTGTCTCGAAGACCCTCTGCTTAACATTTATGTAAAATAAATAGCGGGATTCTTAACGACTGAAGGCATCCATTAATTGAAAAAAAAAAAAAGCCCTTCAGTCTTCAGGGAAAGTACGTTATGCAGGGAAAGTCATCTCTTGCGTTCGGGAACTTTTGAAACTCATCGTATACCAAGTTTTTCGCAACACTGCCTACTCCATTATAGGAGGAGATCTTTTCACAAAAATAAGCCATAACTAGGTGCATAAGCAGAGCGAACGTTCATGCTTTAATACCCCATCCCCCAATTTCACTGTCAGTTTCAAAATTCCCACCCTAAGCTGTTATATACAATAAAAAAAAATACAGTAGTAAGCTAGGTGGTGCTTCCCTCTTAAGATTAAACAAGTTATACTACCACGAGAAGATTTTTAACTCTTGTCGATTTTCTCCCCCCCCCCCCCCCATTAACATTCTTTTGCATTCAGAATCTCAATTTAGAACATTCGAATTAGTTTCACTTTTAAGACTTGCCGCTGACAATTTACAAATTTAATTTATAGTATATATTATATATAAAAGATGCTCACTTGTCCTTGTGGATGAAAGCTTTGTAGAGCCAAGTCTTCAGTTCTTCATCCGAAGTTGGGACAGATGAAATAGGAATTCGATGAACATGAATATACAAGCGATTGGGACTTGTCAAATATTCTGCGAGAGAAAGTTTCATAAAGTAAGTTCAAATTAAACTTGAAACTATCAGCAAAGAATTCTAGCTAAGAATGCAACAAATATTTTGCACTTAAGCTTTTGGCACCATATTTGAAATGATCCACACAACAGCCGATAATTTTGAAGTAGACTCATAAAGACAGGTCGAATATTTTCTATTAAACATTACAAAATTGAAGTGTTGTTGATCAAATCTTTAAAGAATATGCAATTAATTTTTATTTGGCAATTTATTTGATCGATTTATTGATTATATTCGCACGCAATAGAGTGCGAGAAGTTGCGAACAATGCTACCTGGTGAAGATTTCAAAAAATTCTTTGTGAGAGTGATCATAAGCAGTCGTTTGGGGTTTTGCACGATTTTGCTCGCCAATGATGGTCAAGAAAATGTTCAAATACAAATTGTTGCGTGTTTGACTGCAGTTATAAACGTAATAAAAAAGGAAAAGATTATATTCCTATCCAAATGATAAATGCCATAAATCAATGAGAAATATGGATTCATGATGTTAAAAGATCAGACTCAAAACAGTAGATTTATAAAATTTTAAAAAGGGCTTCTAATAATCATTTTTTTAAATTAATCTGTAGTTTAAAAAAAAAAAAAAATCTTGGATTTTTTACTTCTAATAGTAGGGTTCTAGAAAATACACAATTTATGTCTGAGAACATAAAAATTTTTTTTCAGTGATGAGGCTTTTTTATAAAAATTTTTTAAACGTTATTTAGAAAAAGAAATTAGAATTTTATTTTTCATATACTTGTAAGTTAAAAATATCAGATAAACTTTCTTCTCTCCGTACTTTCTTTTTGATGTATTTTTTCCATAAAAAGAGGATTAATTTTAGACTTCTTTCTTCATTAATGAAGTGGATAACTGCACAGATGAGTTTGTACCCACAATTTCCAATTTTACATTTACAAACACCAGAAATATAATTTCTAGAAGTTGAAATCTTTAAAAGAAATAGGATTTAATTTTTAATAGAATTTTTAATCCTTTTATTAAAATCTTATAATTGCTTTTTTTAACCTTTATTTCTACGTTATTTGATGGTTGATTAACATTAGTTTCATGTTTAGAAGAAGCTGATATTTTGGTTCCTTCTTCGCGAACATCAAATATATTTCCGCAAATGAATCCTTTCCTTTTCTCAAATTACTCAGATCATTACTTACGCAAATCATTTTCTTTTATTTCCCAAATCCATCTAACTTCATTTCAAAACCTGTTAAAATTTACATTTGACTCCCACAAATTTTTTCGTGCAATTGTCGCTAGGTGGCAAACTTGTTTTCGAGATAACTTCTCACGCTATATTCAAGATTGCTATAAGCAAATAACGAAATGTTTTTGAAGACTGAAATACTTTAAAGCTTCATCAAATGCTATTTATAAATTCAGTAACTTCAATACAATAACATTTAAGATAAAAATATTACATCTCAAAAGTACATTATTTTGCAGGAATTATGCGATTGAAAATAATCGAGATTTTTAGAAAACTAATGAAAAATTTGGTGAACTCAAAATCCCAATTCATGCTGAATTCTAATTTTCCTATGAAGTTTTCTTCTCACCTACCTACGAATTCTGGAGCTTTAACTCTTCGTCCAGACTGATCAAACGCCCTATCATAAAAGATGGTAATGTCATAGATTGCTTCCAGCTTATTTCGTAGACGTTTAAGACTCATCACAAGTCCTTTGGATTTCGGTGTTAGAAGATGGCGCAACGGTTGTAATCCTTTAGTTTAAATGAATAAAGATTTAAAAAAAAAAATAAAAAAATAAAAAAAAACTAACAAAATTCGATATAAAACAAATTAAAATTTTTTATTCACCATTTTCTTTTGCATAAGCTTTACAGGCTTCTTTCTGCGTAGAAGACGTTGGATCATATCGTGTTCCTTCTGGATAAATTACGAGCCAGAACTAGCAATTTCAGAGAAGGAAAAAGATGAAAGAAAATCTAAGACAAAATGGAAATTTCCTACTAGCGAAGTTATAATTTTCCAAATCTTTAAATAGTTACAATGTCATTCGCGAATCTTGTAGTTTTATGGACGGTTTCAAAGATACTTTATTTAGCTCCATGTAATCTCAAACTAAGGGAGAAAAAAAACCCCTCACAGAATATCAGTTAAGTTTACAAGTTTCTTTTACTTTAGCGTGTGCATCTTTTATTGGGCCTTTTGCCCGCTCACGAGATTTCCTGTATTACGTCATCCCATGCGCGATTTTGGAGGGAAGAAAATCCCATGATTTATAAGAAGTGAAGTGGTGTCGCGGTTTTTTATATTTTACGGTTCAATTTTGTACAAACTTTGTGCTTTGGCCTTTTATAACAATTGCATTTCATCACATACAATTACATATTAAATAAAAAAAAAAAATGAAATTTTTTTTAATTCAGTGGTAATAAGCTTTTTGTGTTTAAAGATTAATTTTAACTTAAAATGTTCAATTACAATTAAAGATAAAAAAATAAAAAGCACTATGTTTGCATAATATTTAAACGTGCAATTACTTATTCATAATGCTAATCTTCATTACACCGAGTATTTATAAAATGATAGTATTTTATTTTAGTTTTTTTTTTTTTTTTTACGAAAATAAATTCAATTTTTTCCAAAAAAGAAATCAATTGTTTTAATTTAATTACTGTATAAATTTTCCATATGAATATATTTTAAGTCCATGCTCTTAAAAATAATTTTTCATAACATTACCTTTAAAATCAAAAATATAAGATTCTGAAAAAAAGTTATATGCCTTATTAAATCTTCCCAGCCATTCAGTTACTGTACTAAAATTTATGTTTGGCAAAACTGTTAAACTAATCGAGTAGTGTTTAGTTTCTTCGTTTACAACAGTGTGGCCAGATCTAGCATAATTATGCTAAACTGGCATAAATTATAAGCCTTTAGCATCTTGGTTAGCATAACTGTTTATCAGCATAATTTTACCATTTTTAAGGGAAATCAGCCATAGTGAACAGCAGAACAACAGCACTTTATAAAATTATGAATCGCCTGACAAGTAGAAGACAATTCCACCAATTTCTTTAATTAAATTATTTTTTGTGGAACTGTCTTCTCCCTTATTGTTTGGTTAAACCTTGTCCCCATTTTCTGGTACATTATCCAAAATTAATATACTATCAATCACCTCATCAGCCCAGGAACATTTTCAGTCAGGACAAATGTGTGAATTTCGATTAGTAATTATATAAGATTTATTAATAATTAAATTTAATAAATCTCTTAATTGTTAATGTCCTAAATAAAGTAATTATAAATAAAATTAATATATTAATAAAAATCAAATTATTCCGCAATATCAAGAATATCATCCACCAACAACCAGGTTCATCCAATATTTCAACTTCATCAATATATCTTCAAACTAGCTTTTCAAGCCACATCATATGGTCATCCAAGTTCAACAATCAAATATCTTCAATCCAGTTCTTCAAATCCAGTTCTATGTCAATTCACATACAAACTTTATCAGAACATATAATTGGTGATTTTTATTAATTTATTTATAAATACTTTATTTACGACATTAACAATTAAAAAGGAGATTTATTAAACTTAATTATTAAACTTAATTCGATTAGTATCTTTTGCTTTCTTCTGAAGCTTAAAGGAGTAAGTAATTTTCAGAAATTTAATGCTTGCCAAAATTCTATCTGAAGTTCTGATTCTGAACATAAAGAACCATTAAAAGGATAATAAGAAGGCAATTATAAATAAAGTATTTTTTCGAGAATATGTTAGAATTATTCTTAAAACGAAACTTAAAAACTACATTCTCGTTTTGAATTCTCTGTGCGCAAATTTTGTGTTTATATAAGAAAAATACATGTAATAAAGAAAAAATAATAAATTTATAATTTTAGCATTCTTACGATGCCAATTTAGCACAATCTAGCATATTTTTAATGAGTGTCTGGAAAAGTTTTGATTTTTTATCTGGTCAGACTGTTTTACAAGCACTTTTCACCTTGAAGCAATGTTTATTTTGAAGAGGGCTTTCCCTCGAGCCTCGTTTTCGTGCCGCATAGGGATGACGTATCGTCTCACTCAAGTCTCGGGGTAAAAAAAGGCCCGTAGTTACTCGTTAACAAGTTTTAGGTCCATTAACTCCAATTCGCACAATCATTAAGACGGATGCAGATTTCGCTAAAGCATTCAACATTTACTAAATGTAAATATTCGAAATATTTCGCGGAAACAAGCTTTTTAAGCATTTGTACAATCTATCGATTTATCACACATGCAAATTCCTCTAATGAAAAAGCCATCCTTAGACAATTCGACCATTTCAAAATCAGTTAAATTTGATTGAACTCTATGCCAATAAGTAATATTTCAGCTGCTAACGGTTCATTTGATAAAGTCAATTACTTTTCATGCAAAGAGTTTAATTTTACGCACTTGGCGCAAAATCACCTCTTCCTTTACCATTCTTTTTATAGAACTGATTTTGCCCACTAGCTTATACAAAAATCTGAATTAAAATTTTAGGTCAAGAATTGCGCTGAAAATTACAATTCGCGCCTTAAATTTGCCAGGTTATTTGTTGAAAACGAATTATAAAAAGATTTAGATAAATATGTCCTTCCGACTGATTGAAAGCTTTCATTTGTTAGCGTAATTCAGTAAATGCGCGAGTCTGGACTATAAACTGAGCTCACCGGAAAGTTTTTGAGATAATCGAGCCCTTTCAGCATTTCCGTCTGATCGAATTTTCCTCGTTGAACAAAAATACAGCCATGCTATAAAAATATGAAAAAAGAAATTAACTGTGGATAAGAGGTGTTTCTTCCGTTATTATGTTATTATTAAAAGAAATTAGTTTAATATTAGCAAATCTGTCTATTTGTTAAATTTTGCTACAAACTAATTGGATAAAGAGGTAAACGTGCATACCAAATAACAGGCCCAACCATACAGAGGCATCCATTTTAACGAATGTTTCATGATATACCTAAGTTGATGAATAAAACCGTGACGTATGGATATCATGGCGGCCACAATCCAATCGACTATTAGGCAAGAAAACAAAAGTTTAAGTCAAATACATCATACTAATTGCTGTTGGAAATGCCAAAAATGTATAATTACCTCCAGTTTGATGGTTAGAGATGTACAAGACGTTTTCTTGCCTTTTGAAAGTCTCTTCAGCGTCTCCATAGAATACAATCTGAAAATCATAAAATGAAAGCCAATTCATTATTTTAGCTAGAATTATTTACTAACACCCGTGCCTTTTTATCTCTGCATTTTATCATATCGCTTTACATTTGTTGAAACAGTTACGAAATTTAGGATGTTCATGAAATTTAAACAGATTTATTTAGTCACATTAGGATAAAGTGCACAAGCTTGATTTCTGAATTCTTAAATTCAAGTTCACCATCTTCTCTACAAAGGTAGGATACTCAGCAATATCATTTTTCAGTTTTTTTTTTTTTTTTTTTTTTTTTTTTTTTTTTTTTAATCTACGAGGACTCAGATTCCGAGACAGCCCCTTAAACGTCAAGATAGGTCGGGAGACCTTGGGAACCTTAAAGATAAACGTTACCGCAATAACGTCATGTCCAATCTATTTTGTTCATTTAGTCAATTTTTATGCCTCATGTTAACACGATCGGCAAAATTTTCAGAAGCCTACGGAAACCCACATCACTTTATATTTGTTCTTTTTTTAATTGAAGTTTTTAAAATAATTCTTTTGCCATATATTTAGTCTTTTTTAATTCTCTACTACGGATTTTTGCAGTTTTCCGAATCGAAAGACCCATAGTCTATAAAGAAAGTTTAATCAGTCTTCATTCAAAACAGTTAGAAACCGCGTTATAACTTGAATCAATGACCCTGATAAGAACGTTGTCCATATTAAAAACGTACACGTTCTCTCATGTGCCATGTTTTAAGTTTATTATTATATTTTTGTTCTAGATTTCAACAGAAATGCGTAACCGCTAATCGCATGAAATCATGCCGCTTAGTGAAAAGCAGGTGGAATTTTTAATCAATTTCCCGATTCTCCAGTTGCATATCAAAGTCCGACAAAAAAAAAGTTGCATAACGAAATTGAAATCTGCTTTCGTGAATTTCACACCAATTAAAGCTGAAAAAAATATTTACTTTTTTTTTTTTTTTTTTTTTTTTTTTTTTTAATATATAATACCCAATTTTGTTTTCATGAAATTATGGCTACAGCCAATTAAAATCTTAATTCGGGCGTTCATCTTTTTTAGAACGGAAACGCGACTTTCACAAGGCAAGTTCGATTTTGCAGCGTATCACTCCTCTACATCAAAATTATTCATTTTATTTTTACGATTTTAAAAGACTGTTTACTTTCATTTCCATTGTTTATCCCCTCGTTTTTATCATTATGAACGGGTGATTAACGACAAAGTTATTCGGAAATCGAACCTACCAACTTTCTGTCCCATTAAAAGGATCACTGAACTACATAGTCCATTCTTCTTATCGCTGTTGGATTGTAACAATCCACTCAGTCCAAATGTTACGAAAGCAACACCTGTGATGTATTACTCTAACAGCTGGCGTCAGAAGGCCAATGCTGCCAATTTCATCGATTGCTGCCGAAAAAGAAAACGTTTTATTTGGGTTTAAATAAAGTATTCATTTGCTTCCTTTAAAAGATCCTCGGGGGAAAAAAAATTAAAAAAAAATACAATAAAATAAAGCTCTTTCATAAAAATCAGAATTTCGGATTAAAGAACGTTATTAATTATTTATTAATTTAATGATATCTAAAACTGTCATTGGAAATATTTATATCTAAAGGCTAAAATTCTAAGTTTATAATAGCTAGGATTTTCTATTAACTTCACGATTTTCAACCTATAATCGGAAAATTTTCGAGTAATTCTCAAAACCTAATTTCAGTTAATTATCTCTATATAAACACTGAAAATTTTGTATAGATGGGGGCAAGGATTACCACAGCTGCCTAGTTCTTTAAAGATAGACAATTTATTAATAAATGTATTCCTACAAAAGTCGGTCTTAACTTTATTTCTTGAAGGGGGGTTGAAAATAATAGAATACTAGATTTGGCAGCAATTCAGGATACAAACAAAAATTAAGAAACGCGTTGTTCCTAAATTTCTTCTGAATTATCACGAGACAATTATTTACAGTTTTATTTATCCATAATATCTAAACATCCTACAAAGCACGGCATCCGTTTAATTGAGCAGGTCACGAAATTCATTGAAAACAGAGTATATATGTCTTAAAAAATACATCATGTTTTGCTTTACATTTAACTTCGGTTCAAAAGACATTACAAAAACATTCATCGCTCGAGCGCGTGTTATTATCAGTGTGCAACCAACCCTAAGCATGAAAGTAACGACAGTAATTTCAACTGCAGTGGGGAGAAAAAGAAGAAAAAAAAAAAAGAAAAAAAGAAAAAAAATCGGGAGAATTTTAAGTCACACCTTCAATTACATATTAGTCACCACCCGTCTGTACAATAAAAATTTCCAATTCAAACTTTATTTCGGCAAACCAACGCTGACGAACGATTCAAATATCAAAAACCAGTAAATATCAAATGCAATTTGATCAGGTAGATAATTTTCTGATACTCTATATGCGCCTTTAGCCCAGGATGACCCCTTTCATTACTTTACACAATTTTAGAAAAAGTTTTGAACAAACTGAATGGATTTTATGCTTTCATTACTTGATAACAAATTAAAATTTTTTAACAATATATAGTGATGCTATCTACATAGGCTGTAAGATACGAGAGACAAATCTGCGGTAATATTAATATTATTCTAATCCACGAAAGAGCCTTTTCGAACCCCGAATCGATTAATGCAGAACCAAACCGGGAGGGGGCGGGGGGGGGTATCTGACGTGTCGTCGAACCCGGAAACCTTTTAATTTTTCTTAAGAAAATTATCTTACGTTTTCCATACAGCACATAGGTATTAAAATTTATCTTGTTTCATAGGATGTTTGAAAAATAGTAAAGAGAGTAAATGGAGAGGGGAAAGGGAATGGGGTAAATAAAATGGTGACAGGACTTGCCTCTGTGTTTCCGATATAGTGGTAGACGAGGAGCACGAGCTGAACGTGGAACCAGAAGAGGTTGCTGTCGATGGCAGGCAGGAGCCACGTCAGGCTGAACAGGGAGCCGAAGAGCGAAGTGACGACTAGGATGGGCCAGAGAAAAGGGGCCATAGAGAAGATAACGCCGAAAATAAGCGCCAAGCTTCTTCCCGATCCCCGAACACGCGGCCACCACGGCGTTGCCATCATGCCCGTTGTGCGCATGCGTCCTGCTGTCGTCGTCACCGCACAGTCACTGTCGGGAGAGTGCAAGCGAGCAAGACCGAGAGAGAAAGAGAGATGCAGTGAGCAGGGGGATCCCTCCTATTTCAAATGCGGTAACCGAGCGGAAAGTCGGATTTTGAAGGCAGCTAGCTAACACGACAGATGAAAAGAACGGACAAAAAAAAAATCGATTCCAATTGGATCAGATGTTTGTTCGTTCACGTGGTATGCGTGCGAAACACGTATTAACCTCGCTCGTTACTCTCTCACCTGTATATTTTTTTTTCCAAGCAAATTCTCTAAACAGAAAATAACAGTTTGGAAGCTATAAAATTTTTCCATGAAATTACGTTTTAAGATTACGAAAAATATTATAAATGCTTCAATAAACGACAAATTCTGGACGTCGAATGTTTTTTTAGTGACGGTCATTACGTTGTTTGATGTACTTTCGGGGATGTATAAAGAAAAAGACGAGGGAGAGAAAGTAGAGAAATAATGAAAATAAAGATCACGTGTCCAAAAACACAGCCATGCCTATTGCTCCGTTCCGAGCAATTGCTACACCCATTGGCGGTTTCTCTGCACAACATTTAAATATTATTTACATCTTTGAGAAAGCCTCTGACAACGAACAAGCCGGCCTTATTAACATTCAGTTCAAACTTGAACTTATCCTTTATTAAAGTTGTAAATAATTTATATTTTACAGTACCATAAATGAAAAACAGATTCGTCCTATTAATTTTAATCGTTATTTCTTTAAATTCGTAAAGCCAATTGTGTTTTCTAGATAATTTCTTAACAGAGATTATTAAGAGCATTATTACTAATAAAATATATGACCAACTTCATTATTGTAGTTGAATATAATAAAAACATTTTTGCCTAGATTCGAAGATTTATTTTATTCCTCCAGGTATTGGATTATGCAACTCGATATTTATCCAGTAATTGATTGCATCAATATAGAGCGACGACGTTTAACTGAATAATATCCCGTGCCTTCCTTTATTTATGAACGAATCGATATTGAAACGACATTCTCTGCAAGCATTACATCGTTATTCCGATCTAGAACTGGAGAAAAAAAATCGAGAGAGAGAGAGAGAGAGAGGCTGAGAGAGATGACGATAAAAAGGGGAACAATATTTGATGGGTTTAATTTGGCAAGATTTTTATTAGCCCTGCGTTTACATCAACCAACTGCCCTTGACACAAATTTGTAAACTCCTGAATCGATATTTATGCTGACACGTTGTCTTCCCGAAGGTTAAATATATTTTCATGACGAAAAGGTTCTGTATGTGAAGTTGGGAAAACTGCTCGCATTCTTTCCAGCGGTGTAGTTTCGGCGTCTTAAAGTAGCCAGGTTTTATTATTATTATCGTCCGAAAGTGATGAATCGCACGAAAGAGAGACGCTAAAATATAATACACCTTTCGATATAACTGGTGTTGGTTGAGATAATAAAACAAGTTGAAAGTAATGAGGAAATAATTCGAAGAGCCTAAAAACAACGGAAGCTCGAAAATCTATTACGATGCGTGAAGCGAATTTAATTCTCGAAGCTAGCGTTATGCCATTAAATAAAAGGCAAATTTTCAATTAATAGAATAAATTGTAATAAGAATGTATATTAGTTTATTTTTGGTTTAATTCATATTCCAAACGGAGATTATAAAAGTTATACCAAAAATATAGAGCGGGATTTGAACTCAAGATCCACGGTCTCAAGTCGACTTTCTACTAATAGTATGTAACGTTAAAGATGATAGATCATTTTGGAACGAGGGTGAATGAATTCAACATGACGTAACGGATCGTGATGGCCTGTTGTGAATTTAAATGAGATAAATCCAGCTTGGAGCGCAAATCTATTTAGCGATCTCAAATTACAATTGTAGGTTTTCCAATTAGATTAGACAGGAATAAAGAACGTACATAGGCGCCAGCGTTGAAAAAGCAATTCGATATTCATTGGTGGCTAAATTTATCTTTAAAATATCGGCTTCAACCAATTCTTTTAGAAATATTTTGACATAATATTTGCAGTTTATTTATGATAAGAAATCATTCTTTGCTTAAAGGAAATAATATTTGTTAAAAAAATTAAGCGAGGTACCCCATAAGTGACTCGTATCCATTTTTCTAGAATATATCGATTGGCTATGTATTCAATAAAGCGTCCTTTCATTATTTCCGAACAAGGAAAAGAGGGAGCGACCGAAAACTATTAGCCCATCATCACGTTAATAAATAAAGACAGCTACCAGTTTATTTTCCAGATTCTTATAATACCTTGTACATTGTGCATTTAGTATTTATGCTTCAAATTCTTTTTTATGATAGATAATTGCTTTATACGTCTGACACACGTGTAAAAATTATTTATTATATAGAAACAATACGTTATATAAATTAATATATCTAAAATTCATAGGCTTGATTAAAGAACGAATAGAGACTGGGAAATTTAAATAGCATATCCGCATAGTGAGAAATTCGTTCTCCTTCCTATCGCATCACCATCCTCTTATTTTTCAGTGCCTAATTGCTAAATTGCGAGTTCAAGTGAAGTGAACCCAAGAAATAGATAACTGATGAGCAAACACTTCAAAGCAACTCGCTACAATAACCAGTAACGATAATCAAAATTTTAGAAAACTAGATTATTACGTATGGGATTTTACGTATCAATGGAGAGAAGAATTTTTGGCAGCCGCCCTTCCCCTTCTCAGTCTAGAAAAATGTTTTTTTTTCAATTTTTTTTTGAAATGACACAGAAACAGCAATTTTTTTGGAGTGAAACCAACGCTCCTTACTTTCATTATTATTCTTCCTCCAGTTTCGAAAATATTTTGTAATTTATAGTTCGCCAGTACACTGTCATATAAATGAACTATGACCAGCACCCCTTTAAGGCACACGCAAGGTTCGCCCCAACAACGATTACACATTGCAAAATTTGCATAACAAGCTGAGAAAGCTTTAAAGCTGGTGCATCAAACGGCAGGTGCACGAGCCTCAAGATGGGTAAAGTCCGTATTTAACGGACATCCAAAAAGGGATGATAATAGGCTATCGCAGCAACGGTGGCACCATCTCCGAAACGGCGCGATTTGTAAACTGTTCACGGTCCGCTGTAGTGAAGGTGTACAAAGAGTGGACAGCAGGGACAGAAATCGCGTCCCAACGCCATCACTCTAAAGGGTCACGAGCCATCGACCAACGGGGTGAGCGGCGCCTATGATGAGCCGTAAAAGGTGACAGGAGAGCCACAGTCCATCAACTGACCACCAGATTCAACAGTGGTGCCATCAGACGTGTATCCGACATTACCCTTGAACGCACCCTGCTACGGATAGGCCTGAACAGTCGACGCATGGTTGCTGCCCTAATGTTGACCAGGGGTGGGCACATGAGCACCGCCATTGGACCACAGACGAGTGGGCTAAGGTCGCCTTCTCCGACGAGTTAAGGTTTTTGCTCCATAAGATTGACGGGCGATGGCGAGTGCGTCGTGAACGCCATGAAAAGAGACTGCAGGAGGCTATTGTGGGCCGGAAGAGTAGTATGTATGTGTGGGGGATCTTCTGTTGGGAGCAGTTAGGTCCACTGATTCGTCTAGAGGGCAATTTGAATGCCTGTGGCTATCTGTCAATCGTAATGGACCAGGTGTACCCGTACATGCTCACGATGTACCCCCAATGTGATGGTGTGTTCCAGCAGGACAATGCACCTGCCACAAGGCACGTCTCTTTCTAGATTGGTTCGAGGAACACTCTACTGACTTTCGAGTGATCCCTTGGCTCGCTAATTCGCCGGACATCAATCCAATTGAACATCTGTGGGAGAACCTTGATCGCCATGGACCCTCCAACTGTGGGCAGCGCTTCAAGCGGAATGGACTGCCATACCATCGGACACAGCGCTTCTTGCGTCCACGCCACGACGCCTAGCAGCAGTTATAGCGGCGAAGGGTGGCTACTCCCATTACTAAGCGGGTGGTCATAATTCAGTGATATGACAGTGTATAACTCTATAAAATAAAAACGAAATTTAAAATTTTCACCAAATCTCACTTAAACCTTGTATTATTGTTAATATTATGTATTCAACTATGATTTTGTATGCATTTTTGATGTTTGGCACCAAGGAATTTGTTTCACCTTATTGTTAATAAAATTCAAATGCCACCAGACTAAATAAATATTTTTTATGTTATCTTATTCATTGGAATATGGATATTGTATTGCACACTTGGAACTAAATAAATGGGTGGGTCTTCCTTGCAATACTCAATTTTAATATAAAACATCTGACGATCTTTTCGGCTATTTTGCCATTTTCAAAGTCAAGAGATTGCAAATGGTTGAAAATTTAACATTATAGATTTAACAGTGATGCAATACAACAACTGAGCAATATTAATCATTTTATAACAATACTATAACAAATTAAGGTATGAATTTTGTAGTCCTGAATAATTAGTCTGCGTCGGATCAACACCTCGTAGTCAGAAGGCCTGATAACGGAAACGTGATACACCGTTACATCATCATTAGTCGATCATATTTAGGGCTTATTATTGGTGGAAATAGGATTAACAATGGTCGACTAATGATGATATAACAATGTATGACGTTTCCGTTATTAGGCTTTCTGCCTAGTTGGTGTTGGTCGGATCAACATCACCTAGACAGAAGGCCTGAGCACAGAAGCATCATGCATTGTTACATCATCATCAAACGGCCAAATTTAGGGCTTATTATTGGTAGAAATACGATTAACAATAGCCGCTTTTGTGTGATGTAACAATATATGACGTTTCTGTGCTCAGGCCTTCTTTCTAGGTGGTGTTGGTCGGATGCGGTTTGATTATTCAATAATAATTTTTCATTTTCCTTTTTTCTTTAAAAATTTCTAATTGTTCCATTATGCTGATTTTGTTGTGGTCATTTGAAATTTTATGTTATTAGCTTTTTGTTGAGCATGTAACACATTTAATTTTGATATCATAAAATTAAAATTACGATTCTTGATGGCTTGTGCTTTATCTTCAATATTCATGATGAAATGCATAAATAATTCCGGTCCGATGAGATTAGCAACTTTGTTATGTAGGTTCATAATTGTGTTGTTAAGATTATGTTTCTTATTGTATTGGAATTTTAATTCTTCTCTTATCCAGAACTTTTGAGCGAATTTGACGTTGCGCGAGCCAATAAATTTAACAATTAGAAATTTTTAAAGAAAAAAAATGAAAATGAAAATTTGTTATTGGTGAGTGGTCACACGAAAAGGGACCTGAAGGGAAAATAACAGATTCCGAGAAAAAGGCGATTAAAGAGGCGTTACGAACATGGTATGCAGATCTGCCAGTGACGCTAAAAAATAAAAAACAAGGAAAAAAAACAACAAGAAAAGCCACAACCTGTGGGCGATTAAACAACCAGGGCACACCATAAGTTCACGCAAACGAAAACATTAATTCAACTGTTTAAGAGTCAATTGAAATTGAGGTGCGTGAGAAAAATAATTAATACAAAAAAATTGTTCACTATAATAATGTTTTGTTTAGAGCACGGACTTTTAATCCCCTAGTCTGTGCACACGCGCAAATTCCGTTGTTGTAGTCAAAAATTGGATTGCTGTACTTATGGAAGAAGCGCTTTTAGTCCCCTCTATTGCATGAATTTGGCTATATCTCTCAAAAATAACAATATAATTTGACGATATACGAGGGGAGTTCAGTAAATAATGCAACACATTTTTTTTTCTCGGCCAATTTTGGTTGAAAAAACTGTACATTTCTTGTGGAACATTTTCAAACATTTCCGCTTCGTCTCGTAAAGTTTCATTGACGTCCGATATGTGACAGCGCTATAGTGAGCTGTTAAAGTGGCGTCTACAATGGAGGTGCGTTCCAAACAATGGGCAGTGATTGAGTTTCTTTTGGCGGAAAACCAGGGCATCTCAGATATTCATAGGCGCTTGCAGAATGTCTACGGTGATCTGGCAGTGGACAAAAGCACGGTGAGTCGTTGGGCAAAGCGTGTGTCATCATCGCCGCAAGGTCAAGCAAAACTGTCTGATCTCCCGCGAGCTGGCCGGCCGTGCACAGTTCTGACTCCTGCAATGTCGGAACATGCGAACACTCTCATTCGAGCAGATCGACGGATTTTCATCTGTTTGGCCCAATGAAGAACGTAATCCGTGGGACGCACTACGCGGATGATGAAGCACGACGTTGGCTCCGACATCAACCAGTGGAATGGTACCGTACATGTATGTATACAGGTCCTCACTTCAAGGTGGCGTAAAGCCGTAGCATTGAATGGAGATTACGTTGAAAAATAGTGTTGTGTAGCTAAAAGATTGGGGAATAACATGGTGTATTTGAATGCTGAATAAAACAACCCCCTTTTTCAGAAAAAAATGTGTTGCATTACTTATTGAGCTCCCCTCGTACGTGGTCATCGAGCTCCATTGTTAAAATGAAGCTAAAGTTTCTAGCTCCCGCTAGGGCGGAACTATTGAAAAGTGGCGCTGCATGTTCAATCGGTCCAACTGCGCCTGCAGCGCCGCCCTATCGGCAGATAGAAACTTTACTTTCATTTTCAGTTTCAAGAGGGCTGACAATCCAACCTTCACTCCACGGTGTAAGATTAGGAGGTGAGGAAACGGCGCCCGAAAGGATGTTACTTAAACGTAAGTAGTTCGCTACATCAGCCAGTGGGAGGCGCTGCATTTCTAGAGTGCTATCGGATGCTAAAAGCTACATTTGAACTACGCGTTTCTTGCTTTATTAATATATAAGATGGATCGTAAAATGTAGGAGAAAAATTTGTATGATATAATCTAACATCCTTTTAGCAGATCACAAATTTTTATGCAACTGACAGTTATTTTGAAAATAAATTTTCACATATTTTCGAAGCCATGTTTGCCAAATGATTATATGGCTAAAGATGAATGGCTTGAGGATGCAAATGTGAATTGAAACTTCTAGAACGTAATTAAAAGTACATATATCGTTATCAAAATTGGTTAGTTGGTTTATTAGAAAATTTGGCGTCGACTACTAAGGTCATTTTGCGTCTTTTATACAAGTTATATCTGTACGCAGCCCGGTACAAACCAAACATCCATGCCCACGGCGGGATTCGAACCCACAACCAGATGGACTCGAGAACTAGAAACCAATGCCCTAGCCCTCTCGGCCACCTGGCCAGCTTATCAAAATTGAGGTAATTTTCGAATTTTCACTTTTGTTTAACTTTCAAAATGTTTGATTGGCCTGTTCTTCCAGGAATGCAAAAGCAATAGGAAAGTGGAGATTTATGATGGATACCTGTAGCCCAAAATCAACGAATACGAAGTTTCTAAAGTTTTCTGAGGAAGTTGATTTAATTAAACTGGCTGAAAAATAATTTTTAAAGGGTCGGTTCTAGCAATCTCGGATAAATCTTCAGATAGCTATCGAAGGTTTAAACTTATCCCCGGTATACCGCTTCTGTTGCGTTCTATAAACATTCTTTAATCCTCGGAAAACTTTATTGACGGTATAGTGCACAAGCAATATAAAGCGCACTGTGATTAGTCGGTTTGATATTTAGTGCTTCTCTCTAGTGTGAAAAAAAACCCCCCAAAAGTATTCATTCCAGTCAGTGTTGGTGTTGAAATGCGTCGAGCTCCAACGATCATGCCTTGTTCAAAGTCAGTCAAATCCTTGGATTTACCCATATTCAGTCCACTTCTGCTGCTACTGCAACTTGTGATACAATGCATTCCTTTTATACACCGCTTCGGCCTGTTCCATTTGGGTGTCACTGGGAGGCCGGTCCATTTTCCGTAAGAGGTGTCTCTAATAAATTGGTCGTTCAGTGTAATGCTACGACAAATCTTAGTGAATCTCAGTCATTGCAGTGCCTCTTTTCCCTCATGGAAATTGTTCATTTCGTGCATGGAAAATATCTTTTCATTACTTAGTTTATCGGCGTGTATTACAACCGTCTCTCGCCAATGGAGTCTCAGGTGTTTCCTTGTGTGATGCTTTAGTTGACAGTCGCTCCCACGCATTGATGTACACTCTGATGAAGCTGCGACATATCAGTAGGCAGCATTGAGAAAATCCTGCACGACCAACTTCATCTGAAAAAAATTTGTGCGAAATGGGTACCACACAAACTGCCCGAAGATCAGAAAAAGTTGCGTGTTGAAAAAGCGAGAGAATTGCTCCATCATTTCCCTTCAAATGGTTCCAAGAGGGTTACAGACATTGTCACAGGGGATGAGAGCTGGTTTTACTATTACACAACCCCTAATAAAACAGCAAAATGTATTTGGGTAGGTGAAGACGATTCTCAATCACAAGTACTCAGGCCAGATTTTCGATCCCAAAGGCGTTTGTTCAGTGTTTTATTTAATTTTTCTCGGCCACTGCTTGTTAATTGTATGCCAGAGGGTCTTACAATTACAAAACAGTACTACAAAAACATTGTGTTGTCTCAATTAATTAACAAGATCAAACAGCAGCGCCCAACAATTCAAATCAACAGAACATTGCTTTTGCATGACAACGCGAGTGCCCAAAAGACGAAGGCTGTTGCAATCTATCCACAGCAAGAAAAAAATTACATCCTGCCTACTCTCCCAACCTACGGTTAGAAGAAAACTTGCTAGAAAGCCATTTCGTCTGGTCCAAGATCTCGCACAAGCAGTAAATTCAGCTCTACGAACTATACCAGAAGAAGACTACCGTCTGGCCTTTAATAAGTGGCTTGAAAGGCTAAAACTTTGCAGAGACGTCGGGGAAGAGTACTTTGAAGGATTTTGGTCATTGTTACGTTTTTTGTATATTTTTTTGTATAATTATAAGCCTCACTTGCATAATTTTTTGAACCCCTCCTCGTACTTACAACTTCTGTCGGATTGTTTCGTTCCAAACTTGCAATCAAATTTTAATCCACTTCCCTTTGGTCAAATGATTCCAAATTTTGCATATTGAATCTTTCCGGTGACAATATAAGCCAAGATAAAAATTTTCAAAATTCGAATTCTTAAAAAGGGTTTAACTGACTTTCGTTTAATTTACCCCTAAATAGGGATTAGGCCACCTCTTTAGATTTTCTTTATTTTTCACATATTTATAGCAAAAGCATGGGTTGAAACTGATTACAAATTCAAGACTAAAAAGAAAAAAGAAATAATAAAAAAAAAAAGAATTTTAAAACCAAATTTTTATTTTAAAAAGTGCACTAAAAAGTAAATGATGCCTTTCACTGAAAAAAAACCATTTAAATTAAATTTAAAATTTTTAAAATGAAAATACTGCATGAAGTGTTTATTATAGCATTAAAATACGAAAAGAAAGGAAAACGTAAAGAAAGAATATAAAATCATATTTATCAAATAGTATTTAATTTTTATTAAACAAGCCACCACACTTTTACCTTATTTTAATTTTATGAATTCCTATTATTATCTTATTTATTTGATTATTTTAGGCCATTTTATAACGTAAAAGCATGTGCTTAAAAACTTCTTTCATTTATTTTTTTATGCATAATAATTGGAGGTGCTTGTATTTGGAAGATACCAAAACGCTGTTACCAAGTGTGGATATAGGGAGGGGCAACAACCGTGATATATCACTACTTCTCCCCTCCCCCCTTTTCTACGTTCTGCGCATGCTTAGTGATCCTGTTCCATCTTGGCGGTTATTTTTAAGTTCAGTTTGAATCTTCGTGCTGGAATGCAACAGACCTGTCTTTGGCATTTCCAGGATATTTTCTTTGTGAGTTTGGCTCTTTTTCTCCTTTATGCGCATATTAAAATAATTCTTTTTAAATTCAAATTAATTTAGAGATATACATTTTTTATATACTTGGATTTTATCTTGCATTTTTAAATTAAATCTTTTAAGCAATTTCCTCTTCGCGTTCGTGGTAATGACCGTTATTTCTGCGTATAGGCCTAATATTTCAAAGTTTAATATTTATTAGGAGCTCGAAATAAAATTAAAATACTTAAAGACTTAATATCTTAACGCAATTCAGTTTATTTTTAATTATAATTTAGAACTAGTATTTTCTTTCTCGAAAATTATTGGTCCTCAGTAAGTTAGTTCTTATTAAAGCAAAATTTTCACTTTAGTTTATAAATTTGGATGTAATTTTGCTTACGGTAAGTGCCGTACTGAATAGCTTTCTCGATTCCACGGAGATGCTTTTCATTACATTTTTCATTGTGTTAAAAAAAAACCAAAAACGTGAAGTGTGTTCACCCATTAAGTAGGCCTATGAGTTGTAAAATCCGGTCACTTTGGCACCAAAGTTGTACAACAAGAACAGCGGTTTATTCTTACAGATTTTTAAGAGTAATTTTAATGTAAAAAGCACAATTTCTTAATTCACGTGACTCGATTAATATTCATAATTTACTTTAAAGAACTATTAAGGTGGCTGAACCACTTGTACAGACTTTTGCGAGGCCTATTAAGATGGCTGATGAACGTGTAGAATGGGAATTAAATACATCTAAATGTGCATTTTCATCGTTTATTACAGCTATACATATAACTATAAATTTAGACTTAATTTTAAATGCGGTTTGAAACTAATTCATGCAAACTTATTCATTTTCTCGAGTAGCCAATTATAGGTGCCCTTTCACGGAGCTTGTAATTAAATTTATTCATAATTCCCAAGTTAATTTGGAGGCTTATAGATGTTTAAAATTTTATTTTCTAGTGGTCCCGTACCCAGAACTGGTGGATCTGATTTTTTTCTCGTTCGACTCATGAATTCGTC
>JAHWFO010066978.1:1092082-1107933 GCA_023313115.1 Rhysida immarginata | reverse complement strand
CTACGTAGTGTTGCCTGGGCACTCAAAACAAAGAACGTACAAGGAAAAGAAGGAAAGCTCTACAAGGAAAAGCCCTTGCACTTGATTTCTGTGTAAGTTCTGTAGACCCTAGCGCCGCCTCAGCCTGGTGGGAAAGTGGTATGCAGAGAAGCTCTCGCTCATGTCAAAGTGGGCAGCAAATTCTTTGTAATGCATTAATTGAAGTTTTTTATTTAGTTTTAAAATGCTAAATTAAATTGTTGTTCATTTATTTTCTCATTTATTTACTGAAACTGTTTATTATATTGAAAGTATAATTTTTTATTCCAAAATTTTATTTATAATGAAATCTTGTAAATTTTTTTTTAATTCTGTCAATATACGAGGGTTGGGGCATAAGTCATGACAACTATTTTTTTTATGAGAATTCAAGCATGGGTGGAAAATGTGAAAATACAGATGAAAGAACAAGGAATGGACGAAATGTACGGACATTTAACAACACGCCAACACTTTGCTTCAGGTGACAACATTACAGGTGTCATGTTCTGGAATCATGAAGCCTGTAATGTTTCATACGTTTCATGCTTCTGGAAAATTTATTCTGGAACATGATTACAGATTTCATTTTCCAGAATAAGTAACAGAAATCAAAATAAAGAACGGCTGTTTCGATATACGAGCGTTGTTCAACTCGGGTTACATCCACCTTGCACGGCGATTGACTGAGAACTGATTTAACATTGCTCTCTGGAACTCACGGAGCCATCTAATGTTGTGGAAACATACTACCAGTCACAGCTTCCTTGAGACATATGACATTTTATGATACCATCCCTTAGCTCTGAGAAAAAAAAATAGTTGCCATGACTTATGCCTCAACCCTCGTATTTTTCCAAGAAAACAAATGTTTATTTTAATATGACTTTTATTTACTTACTTTTTAAAAGTGATTTAAAAGCAGATACCACAAAAAAATTAGACGTGGAAAAGATGTTGAACATAATTTTTTTATAAAAAAATAAATAAATCAATTGCATTAAATAGGGTTAGAAAAGTTTTAACCATTGGAAAATTAGAATTCGATAAACGTTTTTCACCAACTAAAAATATTCTTACAATCAATGCATTCATTTTTTCAAGTTTTTTTTCTTGGCTAAAAAGCCTGCAACGTATGCAGCCGAATTTGTTACAAATAAATTTGTATTTTCAATGTCTAGAGCTATTGGATCCGAGTTAATTTGCGAGTCAAGAGAAGACTTTGCAACTGCTTCGAATTCCTTGGATGTTTCCTCAACATTTCAGTTGGCAATAAAAGTTCATCAGTATCCTTTTCACAGTTTCCTACTGACCAGGATAAAATAACATTTGTAGCCATAAGTTATTTTATTCATTTACCTGTCGCAACGTTGTTTTATTGCTTGGTTATTGTTTTACCCTTAGCAACGCACGCACAAGCAAAATAATATAAGGATACATGATAAGCTGAGGCCGCGGAAATGCACTGTTGTAACAGCACAAACAATCAAAGAACGTAAAAGGATAAGAAGTTAAGACTGTCTTTATATCACGTGATAAAAGCTGCCCGATCATCGAACGGTGGCTTCTCTGCAGTACACATTTCCCGCCAGACTGTGGTGGCGCCACTTACGTCTACGCGAGCCTTTACTTTTTATACGTTCTTTGCTCAAAAGTCGCCTAACCACAGTAATCTGAGCAACAGTCAACCGTCATTGTTTCCAACAACCGAAAAAAACACTGATTATTAAAATCCAAGATGGAGACAATGAAAGTTGGAAAGTTGCTCAAACTACTATGGTCAGGTGACTTTTGAGTGCCCAGGCAACACCTCCTAAAGAGAAAGCCTCTGCACGGAAACGTCAAAGACTGTTACATCATCTAAGTAGGGCATTGTTATTCGTATTTCTACCAATAATAAGCCCTGAATTTGCATTACTATGATGAAGTAACAGTGTATGACGGTTTCCGTGCAGAGGCTTTCTCTTTAGGAGGTATTGGCCCAGGTCTGTCTCTCTCGTAGGCCTCGGGTGGCGTTGATCCGACGCAGGACTTCAAAATTCATACCTTAATTTGTTATATTATTGTTGTAAAATTATTAATAGTACTCAGTTGTTGTAAACGCATTATTGCATCATTGTTACATCTATATTGTTAAATTTTTTAAATATTTGTATCTCTTGACTTTGAAAATGGCAAAATAGCCGAAACGATCGTCAGTCGCTATATTAAACATCAAGAAAGACCCAACCATTTTTTTATTAGCTTATACAGGTTTTCAAAGGATGATCTGTACTACAAATATAGAAACTATGATCACGACCAATGAAATATTTTTTTAAAGAAAATTTCATCAATGTACAGATGCTCATGAGTGCCGGCTTAGCGGCCAAGAGCTCTGAGGCGCAAGTCTAGTCGCTTTAGAAGCCAGCGGGCTCGCGAGTTCGAATCTTGCCGAGAGCACGGATGTTTGTGTTTGTCCTTTACCAACAGCCGGGTTACCGAGCTAATCCGCAGTAGGCTGAATTCCTAACGATTTGAACCAGGCCAGGGGATACCTCAGCCTGTAGTACCTAAAGAAAACAGATGCTTATGAAATTTAAAATGCTTCGCTATATTTTTGTAAAGTCTTCAAATATCAAGTTTCATAGAAATCTAATTTTCCATCCTGGATCTGACGTTCAGACGGATGCAAATGTACAGATATTTTTTAAGATCTTCGAGAAGCCAATTTTATATAAATAATAATACAGGGTGATTCCAATTAAAGTATCCCTATTCAGAGCCTTGAAGCGGAGTGACCGATGGGCCGAATGATTTCAAAGTTGGAGGGTATGCTATTCAGGGCATGGAGAAGAGATATTGATAATAATAACATGTCATTCTCCAACTGACCACTAGAGCGAAATGTTCTCAAACTGACCACAACAACAGCATAACAGTAGAAAAGGATGTTGATCCTGATAAGTGTAATGGTGTTGACGTTGAAAATCACGCCTTATTGCTGAAGTTCTTTTATCTAAATAACAAGAATGCCACCGCGGCGCTACGAGAATACCGGCACCGGGGTTTTTGGCTTTGGGGTTATCTCAAAAGCGTTGTTTTCGTAGAGGCATTCATTCACTGGCAAAGTTGAAGGACAGCATCGTCTTCCATATACGGAGCAACTGCGTGCTGCTGTAGGACATGGTGTAACTCATTATGAAGTGCTGGCCCTGGAGGGTAGCTGGCCACATTGAACCCTTCTCTGAGTGTCTTCGCAGCGTCCTGTACGTTCCACATCCTGCATTGCCGATGACTGGTAGGTGTAATGGACTTCCTTTAATAAACGACAATTTGTCCAACACTTTGGCCAATTGGTGCTAAATTGTTGTTGTTGGCAGCGCCATATTTCGCCCTGGCGCTCGGTTGGGAAATGACCTGTTATTCTTATCCATATCTTTTTCCCATGCCCTGAATAGCATACTCTCCAATTTTGAAGCCATTCGGTCCACCGGTCAGCCCGCTACAGGGCTCTGAATAGAGATACTTTAATTTGAATCACGCTGTATCTAAAGAATCCATTGAATGGGATATCTCGGATCTGAAAAGAACAATATCACATTAAAAAGTAGCTTTAAAATTTTCCCTGCTCTTCAAACATTTTTATTTTTAATATGGAATGATAATAGAAGCCCTCGTTCCATATTATGCAGGAAATATACAAACTTATATAATGGCCAGAAATTTCAACCAAGGAAGAGAAATAATGATATATTTTGAAAATAATAATAGCTAACCCATCTAGAATTTTTTAAAATACGTATGAACCACTGAGTTACCCCCTCCACCAACAATGTTCTTATTTATAAGCATATTTCTCACAGACTTTAATACATACGCTCACTATATTCTCGTGGCTATACATATTTAATCACAGGTGTCGAGAATGAATAGAATGAGAGTTTCGTGTAATGGTGCTCGTTGAATAATATAAATGATACGAGCGGAATCATTGCCACATTTTTTTTTTCATCAGAGAATTTCCTCAGTGGCAAACGCTCGGCGAGAGAACATTTCACATAAACGGGTAAATCGCGCAGCTGTTAAATAAGGAAAATCCTAAAACACTTTCATGGTTTTTTCGAATTGATGGATGGTGATGGATATAAAATTTAGTTCATTTTTTTAAAGGAGACCAATTTCAATAGTACATAACATTAATGTTTGTTATCCTGAAAGTCTAGTGTTTATTCATCCTTATAAACCGAAGGATTGCACAAAACAGACCAAATCCTTCGCCCCCACAAAAATCTATGCTTTATCCTCGTAGACTTTTTTTTCCTTGTAGGATAAAGTAAATCGGTGCTCAAGTGCTCATAATCTATAATTAAGTAGCGGAAGAATGGAGCTACTTATTGGTTTTTATAATGTCAGTTCATCCCCTTCATAATTTCTACGTTTTTTATCTAGAAGGTTGAAATTCGAAAGGGCTTGTCCATCTGCACTATTTAGTTTGGTTTGGATTGGTACACTGGGATCGGAATTACGGGGATGGGATTCAGAGAGGGCAACATATCTATATGCTATTTAGGTACATAAAGGCGTGAAATTCAGTATCCAGATTCCTCTAGGCAAGATCTACATTACTAGATGTTTAGGTCCAATTGTTACAGTGGGGTCGAATTTGCGGGGATGGCAGTCACTTGGTCCTTAGAATTATGGCAACATATGGCAACGTATGTGATCTAACGGAAATGATGAGAAAGGAAAGAAGATACGAGATTTTTTACATTCTCTACATATTTCTTTCCAGAAAATTAATTTTTTGATTAAAAATTTGGGGAGAGGTAAAATGTGCAAATAAAGGGATAAAAATAGACGACCGCAGGATCTGCTACTTGCCTTACCCTACTCGGGAGGGGGGGGGTTAATTTCTTTTTAATAAATGTATAAATGTATTTCTGCTTCACTGCTAAAGCTCCTCCTTGGAATGTTTACAAGATTTTATTCAACTTGCTTTTCTATAGGTTTGTGTATCCGTCAAATCTAGTAACCAATACTAAACCAACAAGCTAGAGAGCTGAAATGTGATACAATGCACGTACAAAGAAACATTTTTCAAATCGGTTCACTGGTTCGTGTTCTAGGGCACCAATTCATTTCAGTTGTCTCTCCATAAGTCGGAGGAACGATTGTTATACGAATTGCTTAATTGTTTCGACCTAACAATTAGTTTTTCAAAAGTTGACGCCGGCTTGAAGAGATATAATAAAACATTATAAAAGCGTGTTTTGAAAAATTATTATTATTATTATTATTATTATTATTATTATTATTATTATTATTATCACTCTTAAATTAGCTCGCTCTTGGATCTTGTGAGATGGTACGGAACCTTTCATTCGAGTTTTGAAGCACTTCCTCTTTTCCATTCGCTCTTAAATTTTGATACAGGTTTGTTCCTGATGACAACACATTTTAGCAATTTTTCTTTCCAATTTAAGGTTTTTGCCACACAAAAAAATTTAAATAAATTCATTTTTCCTGCATGTCTATGGAGTTTTATTTGCGTGGAGCAGTTTGTGACGTCAGAATTTGTTTTGCCAATAAGATTGTTTCTTCTAAGTGATTAAAACTTAAACTTTCATTTTGAGAATAAGGGTGGTAAAAATGCTTCATTTTTCTCTATTTACTTATTTCCTCTTATCTTTTATTGACTCTGGTTGACAGTGCACTGAGCTCGATATTTAGCTCTGGTTTCCTGAAATAGGTGCTATTCGCTGCTTTCAGTTTTGGTGGCGCCGCCCTTGTGGCATTTACCTGAACGGAGCTAAGTAGGATTCGCCTTAGTTTAAATAAGGCTCAACACGTTGTTGCAGCTAAAGAAATGAAAGGAAAAAGTAACAGATACTGCCTGTTTAAAGCTGCAAATCAAAAACGATGTTACATTCAGTAAGATTATATTTTTTTTCCAAAAAATAAAGCCTTTAGAAAAAGTTGGGAAGTAAAACTTACAATGGGGAAAAGAGCCACAGATACAATGAGTATCAACTAGTGATGTCAAGATCCGGATAATTCAAGATCCGGATATCCGGATCTTTTTTTCGGACCTAGGTCTGAAATTCGGATCCTGTATCAGGAAATTGTATATATGCAAACTTTTTCTGAAAGCAGTTTATAAAAGCTTTTATTAAGTGTTAGCCTAGTCCTCTTAAGTCCTAATTAGTCTTAATACGCATCCAGCGAAAGGATCCGAAATCCGGATATTTTCAGATCCGGATCAGAGATCCGGATCCAACGGACATCACTATACTAGTATCAACACAATTTTTTTCCATCACTACCTTGTAAGCAGAAATTAGCAATGGTAGGGTAAAAGATGGAAAATATTTACATATTTTTACATACACTACTAATAAAATGAAATAATATTTATTTATTTATTTATTTAATAAAGTTAAGATAAAACTACGCCCAGCTAGGACCAGTATGGTAACTGACCGCCGAGTTAGGTCTCAGCGGGTACGACAATATAACAAAATACAAGTAAAAATTGGTTGGTAGTAAATATTATATTAACACTTAAATGTTAACAAAAACTAAATTTGTAAAATGAGAACAAAGACCATGTGACATAACAATCGCAAACTGTAATGAAGTTATCTATAATTTTGTAATGTTTATCCTATTCCTTACTTATCGATATAAAAATAACTGTATAAGTTGTTATATCCCATAAAATATTCAAAATTTGCTTTTTGAAGTTTGTTTCACGTACAATACGTTTACAAGCACGTTATTTTACGGTAAAATCACTATCATTGTTAGCTGCATTAGTTTTGATAACTTTATTTTGTTTGTGGGTCATTAATAAGCAAAAAATTAGGTCCTTTATTATTAGGAAAAATTTTCATTTTGAATCTACTTTTTCATATTTAATCAACAAATAACTTTCCAACTAAGAAATAAATTTTTTTAGGCATGTCAGTATTAAAACGAAAGTTGAAATCAAGTGCTATTCCTAGCAGCTGCTTGTCACATCGACCACTTGAAAAATATACCATCATACAGAAAAATATCACACAATGTAATATTCAAAGCATGTTGATGGAAAACGGATTCTACTTTCGCCGCCATTTTTCAAAATTAGCAGCGCCCTCTATATTCACTGAAAGTAGCGAATATCGAGATATAACTACATGTATTATTAGAGAAACTCTTATATAGGTGTATACTATGAAACCAGAAAACCAGATATTTTTAACTTATTACTGCAGAATAAAAAAGCCGATGCTCCTTGCTTACCACTGCCTCTGAATTGAAATATCCAATCCACATTTCCTCGTTGTTGCCACCAGAGCTGCTAAAGTTCTTACAGCGGGTTTTAGAACTGTTTTATATCCTATAATTCTTATAACTCTTCGGATGTTCACATTCCATAAAAGATTCCCATGAATGACAGGTAATTTTCCTTTATGCATTTTTGAAAAGTTAAGTCATATAAGGGAAGGCAAGTAGAAAATGATAGTTAAAATTGAAGAAAAAAAAATGATAGTTAAAAATGATAGTTTTTTCAATTAAAAATTTAATAAAAAAAAGTTAAGAAAAGTACATGCTTTTAGAAAAATTCTTCATGCACATATCCCCAAAACATAATTATTCCGACGGGTATTCGTTGCCAAAACATATTATTCCATGCCAATCCTATGTGAGATTGAAGGAAAAGGTGCCAAGGAATGGGATACTATCGGTGTAGTCATCGGGATAATTAATATTTCGGGGGACGGATATATTAGTTCAGTGCAGTGTGCACGAAGAATTTGTTCTAAAGCATTATTATGAATGCGTTATCATTTCCTGAATTTTTAACCACGTCTGGGATACTAAGCATACAATTTCCTATTTTAAGGTTATAAATATTTGTTAACTTTCTTTTCCAGTTTTTTTTTTCCTGAATTCGATACTGGATTTTGAAAGACCTTTATGGGCAATTCCATGAAAAAATAAACCAAATTTGAAAAAAAAAATAAATCCATATATCATATGTCATATGCCGTTGGAAAGATAAAAAAAGTCTAGTGTTTAAACTTGATTTTTTGAATGTAAAATATAATTAAAGCACTATTTTGATGACACGGCGATTAGTTCTTCTTTGATGTCAAAAATTGACATTTTTAAGATAAATTTGTTTTGTTTTTTTGCAGCTTTTTTAAAAAAAGTGAAACACTTTTAAATAAAATTTGAACCTTCTTATTTCATATATTAGTGGCAAAATTTGTGTAGATATCGGAAACAATATACAATAAATTCTTGTAAAGACCTTTGAGTAATTGATGCGTCCGTTACGTGAAATTCGTTTTTTTTTTAATTAAACGCTAAAACGAAGTTTTAAAAATATGTTGATTAATGTTCTAGTGTTATCTCATTGTTGTAAATTAATACCTGGAAGTGTTTTGAAAATAATAATATTGCAATTAATTCAAAAGTACGTAACAGACGCATCAAAATGTAACAGACATAGCAGTAACGGACGTATCCTATCGATACTTGACTTACTTCCGGTGACAATCCGGTGATGGCAGATGCAGACGACAGAGTTGGCTAGTTGTTCGTTTCTAAAGCAAAGCTAAACGAAGGAATCATTAAAATGTCCTAACGTTTAAAGGATTTAAAAATTAAAGTCAACTTTAACATTGCCATGTAAAAAAAAAAGTTAAAATGGCCCCAGTTCCTCCAAAACAGAGGATGAAAAAATATCGGCAAAACATGTCACAAGAGAAAAGGGCAATGGCTAAGGAAAAAGATAGACTTAGAAAAATTGAAGACTGAAAAAAACTCACCAATTCAGAAAGAAAATATTACAGCAGAATGTCTTACGAAAGATAGAAGAAGAGTAGAAAAAATAAAACAATTGCTAAAAACATTATACAACCCCTCAATGTTGAAACATCAATTGTCTATGAACAGGAACCTAAAATAAGTAATTGGAAAAGCTGTGAGAAAAGTAATTAAAAGCATGCCTAAAAGCCCTCGAAAGCAAGTTGCCGTTGTAATAAAGTTGGCAAAAATTATTGGGTGTGAATTAATGGTAAAAAAAAACACACAAAAAAAGAGTGCAGCAGCATTACCTCAAGAAACAGTAAATAAAGTGATAAAATTCTACAATGATGAGAACATTTCCAGAGTGTCATCAGGTAGGAAGGAATATCATATTGTTTATATTGATGGCAAGAAAGGTCCTAAACTACAAAAGAAACACCTCTACATGACAATAGGAGAAATGCACACTCAATTCATGTTGCAACACCCGGACGAAAAAATTGGTGATTCAAAGTTTGCCCAGCTACGATCTGGCAAACCCCGGCAAATGTATGTTTGCCAGTATCATGCAAACATGCAATTGCTTTGTGAAGGTTTGTCAAAGTTCTTTGGCAATGATAAATTTCCTGCAAAATCCTCAAAACTAGTTGAAAAAGTTGTGTGCAAACGAGAAAATAAAGACTGTATGTTTGGGAATTGTCCAGTCTGCTCTGACAGTGAGAAAACGTCATTTGATAAACTAGTATCTGAACTTATAGCGGATAATGAAGATTTACTATATGTGGAAATGAATTGGTGGCAGTGGGGAAAGGACGCCAACACAGGAGCCATTACTAAGATAGAAAAGAGAGATACCATAAGTACTGCATTTCATGACTTGAAGGCTCAACTTCCAAAGTTTCTAATTCATTGTTTTACAAAAGATAAACAGGCTAGTTACATTTCACAGCTAAAAGATTCTCTGCAACTTGATCCAGGCCGCCAACGTTCTGTTATGCAAGTTGATTTTAGTGAGAACTACACAATCCTTTTCCAAGATGAGTCACAAAGTGCTCGCTGGAATAATGGTTTGGTTTGGTATTAACGTCCTTTTCAACTGCTATGGTCATTTCAGGACGGCGTTATAGGGGCCGCAAATTTTGCCTCGCAAGGGTTCTTTAACGTACAGCCGGCAAACGACTATACGGGACCAACTGCTTTACTTCCCTTCCGAAGGAAGTGCGTGATCTCAGGATTTCCCCCTGAAAAATCCTCGTCGTCCTCGGCCGGGATCGAACCCGCGTACTCGGGCATCAGAGGCGATCACGCAACCGCTGAGCCACCGAGGCCGATGCTGGAATAATGAGCAGGTCATTTTATACACTGCAGTCATATGATTACACAATGCTACTTACTCCTATGCAGTTTGTTCTGACTATATGAGCCACGACAAGTATGCAGTATACTCATTCAACCTGGCTATTCTTAAAGATTTGAAAGAAAAGCATCCAGAGATACACCAAATTGATATACTCTCCGATGGTGCCTGTCAGCATTTCAAAGAACATAACACTCTTTGTAACTTAACCTTTCTCAGTGAATACATTCAGGAATAAAGTCTGCAACCTGGCACTTTTATGCTACATCTCATGGTAAAGGGCCGATCGATGGCATTGGAGGTCTGCTGAAACATCACATTTGGGTTGCGACAAAATCAAGATGAACTGATGCAACGAGTTTCTACGAGTGTGCAAAACAGCTGTCTGGCAAAACTCAAGTACTGTTTGTTCCCAAGTCAAAAACTGAAGACACAGTTAACATGCTAGATGAAAGATGGGATGGCATTCTTACCATACTTGCATTACAGTCATTTCATTGTGTACGTACAACAGGACAGTATGCAGTAACTTATACAAATATCTCATTCGATGAAGGAACAAACTTCAGCTTTAATAAAGAAAGTGAAGTTTCCAACAATCTCAAGTCTGGAATTCAATTAAACGAAGACAGACACAACAGGAAATTTTGTGCTAGTTAAGGTCCAGGGGTAAAGACGCGTTGTTAACTACATTGCTCAAGAGATAATGGTAGACACCGATTCCAGTGTAAGAGTCCATTTCTTACAACGATTAAAAGAAAAAAAATTAAATACAGATAAAACGATGACTCAGAAGTTGAGGCTTGTGAAATAATTAGGAAACTCACGACACCAAGAATTACCAATCGTGGTCATATCGTATTTGATACTGCTTTCCTGAGGCAGTCTAGTGTCCTTAAATCTGGTAAACCATAAGGATTTTTGTTTTATTTTGCAAACCTCTGTTAATGTAATTGTTCCTTGTGTAAACATTTGTCATGATTTTCGTTTGTCGGTTTATTCCTGTGTTAAATCAGTACGTGATACATTCGTTACATGAAAAATTACACAAGTTTTATAAAAGAGAAATTTAGTGAAAGTATTATAATTATACACTAACAAATAGTTACTCTTGTAATAATTGTTTCCACAATTTTCATAATTTTTCCTTGTACCATTTCAGAAAAATTACCAAATAAAACTTTTGCAAATTTTTAACTTGTTTTGTGAGGTACATCCGTTACGCTTATAAAATACAATAAAAATCTATCAAAATCAAGGTGTAAATTTAAGCTGCTTTATTTTTTTTAAAACATTATGTTATAGTAAACAAATGATTAATCAGCAATGGTTTTTAATTATTTAGCTTAGTGATTGTTCTCTATTACGTTTACTGTACTAAACTGATATGTCCGTTGCCATGGAATTGCCTTTATATATTAAAAAAAAATTGATGAGTTATTAAAATAGATCTTTAATGGTTACAATACTACTCGATAATGCAATTGCCGCGCCCAAAAGGAGAGAACGGATTTGGTTGCAGTTCATTACATTGTCAGGAAAGATGGGCAGAGGGAGAGAGGTTACAATACCACTATAGCTTAGGACAGCCGATTATGGCCAGATCTGAACCTCACGCTATGATGAACACCAAAGATTTTAAAAATCCTTAAAGGTTCATAAGCCAAACTTCTTCCTAAATTCGTAACGAGAAACAATAACGATAGGACAAATTGTCATATTTCATGTGCAAAGGAGCAGCATTCTTATAAGTGCCCACCATTCGAAGAAGTTTGATCACCGAACAGGTCGCGTCGTTGCGGAGCAACAAGATGTTTCATTATTTCAAGCATTGAAAGCAATTGCTCGGCAAAGCCCAGATCCTCATACCAGAATTATCTGGTGGATGATAGTAATTGAAGCAGAGTCAAACCAATAAAATTTTAGGAATTTTAGAACAGAGGAGCCACGAACTTTGTTTCTACCCGTGTGGCCATTTGCCTTCATCTGTTTCTTATCAAAATCGTTCTTGGAAAAGTTGTTTTCTTTGAGCGTTGGTTCTAAAGACGTTATTAAAGAAACTGGTCTGGAAAGGAAAAGAGCTTATCCGTAATTATTCTGACAAAACTTATGAACATTTTGCTAACTAATATCACCTTATCTTTGTGCCCTTTTATTATTTTTCTAGACTCTTCTACAGGATTCGTTGTAAGAACTTACTATAGAAGTAGTCCGCTTACCTACGAAGAAAAGAGCTTAAAAGGGCCTATCTAAATTCATCCGTTACCTTCTTCAGTCTGCGAGGTTCAGCTGATGACGTCAAGCCACAGCACTTCTTAATTTGCGTCCATCATTGTTGTCATCTCAGCCAGAGATGTCTAAAACGTCGTTTTTACTTTTTTAATTTCCCGCCTCTCAATAGCGTCAGTTCTGGCAATCAGCATTAGAGGGAGGTAGTGTGTTGTGCTCTCGTCGGTTTTTGATTTGAAGGAAAATGAAGGAACGACTGGAGCAGCGTTACTGCATCAAATTTTGCCAGAAACTGGGCGACAGCCAGGTGGAAACCATCAGTCGTCACAGTGGAAGCATTCCTCGTCACCACGACCAAAGAAGGCCCGCCAAGTGCGCAGCAATGTGAAAGTGATGCTGACTGCTTTCTTTGATTCTCGCGGTGTGGTACACCACGAGTACGCACCACAGGGTCAAACAATCACCAAAGAGTACTACAGGGATGTCCTCCGTCGCCTACGTAATGCAGTGCGGCGCAAGAGACCGCAGTTGTGGTCAACAGGCAATTGGCGCCTCAAAAACCAAACTTGATTCAGACTTTTTTGGCGAAAAACCAGACTCCCGTGGTACAACAGGCTCCTTACTCTCCTGACCTGGCCCCCTGCGAGTTTTGGCTGTTCCCCAAACTCAAGAGGCCATTGAAAGGAACGCGATTTCAGACAAGAGAGGACATTATGGCTGCAACGACAGCCGAGCTAAACTCCATTCCGAAAGACGCTTTCCAGGAATGCTTCCAACAATGACGGCACCGCTGGGAGCAGTGTGTGGAGTCCCAAGAAGACTACTTTGAGGGTGATTAGGTTTCCAATGCTCCAGGTGTGTAATTTTTTTTTCCCGGCCGAAGGTCGGATACTTTTCTCACAGGCCTCGTATTCGATCATTGTTAATGTTGTAATCGTTCAAATCACTTTGAAACACCCTTACATCGTACGAGGGGAAGTCAGTAAGTAAGTTACAAATGGATATAGAAATGAAACAAATAAGAGTATTGACTTGAGAACCACTTTTATTTCTCTGCATAATCTCCCTGTACAATGAGGCACTTGTCCCATCGTTTCACAAGCTCCGTCAAAACCAGCAACAAAAAATTCTTTGGGCTGCTGTCTGAACCAGGCGGTAGCTTCCCTTTGTACAGCTTCAGCACCGGGAAAGTAATGCTCACAGTCTTCTGGGATCACTACGACATATTGCTTACCATATTCCGGCAGCGAGAGTAAACTGTAATGCCGACTCCTACTGTAACATCCTCATATAATGTCATCCTCATCAAAGACGTGTTGTTATTGCATGATAACACGCGTTCTCATATTGCAAGCAAGACAACTGAGATGGTGTGAAAGTTCAACTTGAAGTTTTCGAGCATCCTCCGTATAGCCCTTACCTTGCTCCAAGCGACTTCCATTTGTTCGGCTTCCATTTGCACCCTTTTATGTGACTATAATCTTTTCAAACACTCATGTCCACAGCGGAACTCGAACCCACAACTCAAACAGAAAATTCAACTTCCCAGTATTCTCAGCCGCCAAGCAGAGAAGACGTTTAGTTCATCACAGCTTGTTCTGTTCGGTAGCGCCCTCCTTATCTCCTTGACGTTATTAAACAATGCTAGATGTTCTTCTCGTACACAAGAAACTGAAAGGCGATCGAATGCGCATTAATCGTCAATCAGTCCAAAGGAATTACCAAATCCAAAAGTAGAAAGCTTCATACGGAATGCTTAAATGTCGTAAATATTCAGATGATGTTAACGAATATTCTGAAATTTATATGAACAGTAACAAAAAAAATCCGTTCTGGCATTAATGGACCCAAAGAAGATCCGTCACCTCTTCTCTCCGGAATTGCTTATGTAGCTTTCCCTTTATCTGTGCAATTTTCTATTCATTCGTTCCTCCTTACATGTTTCTGCCCCCCCCCCCCGCCCCTTCCGTATATAATATCTTTACACTCGCTATAACGCTCAAATAACTGTGAACATTTCTTCCAATTTCAATGACATAGATGTTAGCCAAACGAACCGTAGGAGATATCTACAAAAGGATTGAACCCAAGTTATGCACTGCGATTGACCTCCTCCTATTTCTAAACATTCGCATATAGGACAGTTGTATGTATCTTTCTCTTTTATCAACGCATTTTCTATTCAATCATTCTGGTTCCGCCCTTGCCTTCTGATTGCTTTTAACGCTCCGTTGTTATCTATAAATCTTCGTTTCTAGTGCACCATACCATAAAAGTTTAAAATGTTTACTTATTATGCAATAAAATACTTGCCCATCATATTTCCTAAAGCTATTCTCTCTCTTCCTGAGTAGTATTATATCTTACCGTGGACTTAAATAACACCAAGAGCATCTAACCTACCTTCATCTATTCTTGTAACATCAGGTAATGTCCATTAACCCCTTCAGTCACCTTGGCAACATATGTTTCCAACTTGTATCTTGGACGTTTACCTTGTCAAAAGTGCGGTATTTTTTTATGTTTTGTAAAATTTCATACTAAATAAATGACATCAATAAAATCTGTTGATTCTCTAATAAATATGTATATTTCGGTAGCAAATATAGCCATACATGTAAAAAGATAATAAAAAATGTTAATAAATAAAAAACTGCTGGTTATGTTTAATGTAACAGTATCAATATAATAAATGTAAAAACAAAATTTTTACAATCGAATTTAAGGTCTGTGTCTGAAGGGGCTAAGTGATTTTCTGTATGCACTTTTTTAACAATTTAACAGAGTCTTGGATTTTTATTGCTTAAAATTAAAAGATTTAAAACATTTACTTAATATTTTACTCAAATACTCTTAATCGTGTTTAACTTTAGGGGCGTATCCTCCATCGCGCACAATTTGCACAATATGTACCCTGTGGGCGCACTGGCTGTTCCGTATCGCTCGGTGCGTTTCGTGTACCCTGTTCTTCATTGCCAGTGCGTTTAGTTGTCGTGCGTTTTGTGCGCGCACGAAGCTCACCAGCAAGAGGCTGGGGTTGCTCTGTGTACTCAAGATGGCGGAGGAGCAATGAGGAAACCGAAACAGAACAATCAAAATTGAAACAGTGACTGTAAACGAAGCAAAATTAACAGGACTGAAATTAATTTACTCGATTTCTTCCATAACATTTTCAAGCAAAATCATCGTCAATGCGGGTTTCGTCGACACCATTTACAGTAGGCTTAGATACAATAGTTTGCATAGTATTAAGCACTGACGTTATCGAAACATTTCTATCACTGTTCGCCATTTGCAAAATACGCGGGTTTATCGTTAACGCTCTGTTCTTCTTTGGGCTGCCTGAACTCCACGAATCGTACGGCACGATTCACACTGATCACGTGACTCATTCTCACGGCAGTTCATTTCGTGCGCGATGGAGAATGCGCCTTTTGGGGGTAGTCCACAAATTACGTCATCCTTT
>JAHWFO010066978.1:1063292-1082400 GCA_023313115.1 Rhysida immarginata | reverse complement strand
GGATAGTAAATAACTCCAAAACGGCTCATCACAGCCAAACAAGTCATTTACAAAAAAAATTCGCCTTAATGAGAGGAGTCCGTACATGTCGAGTTTATTCAGTTCGGGTCGCTGGTTTGAACGCTACAGCCATTTTTTAATTTTTGGAAAAAAATTAAAATCTCTAAAAAAGTTTACTCAATTGACATAAAATTACGCTAAGGCACAATTTAAGTTTATATAATTTTTATTGGTTCTGCTATTTGCCGTTTCAGAGGAGTTAGCTGCACAAAATTGGTCACATACGTACATCCGTACATAGGTACATACAGATGGAATTTTTTTTTTTTTCAAAATTTCAACATATCTTCTCGAATCATGAGCTTTTAAGTCGATTTCAGCAAAAAAAAATTTTGAGTTTCTGAAACGAACACATAGGCCTTCACTCTAGAGAGTGGTAGGCCAATAAGTAATGAACTTACTACTCCTGCACACTTAATGTCGTCTCGTTTGACCAATAAATTGGTGTGAAAAAAATTCGTGGAATCAACTTATTGATTTGCCCTCGTATATACATACAAACGTTGTGCTTTATATGTACAGATGACGGATGTAGGAGAAAAGAAGGACGAGACACAAAAACCCTGGAATAAACCAAACTTGGAGAAAGAATGGTAAAACCCTGAAAAAATAGATAGTCTCTATTATTATTACATGTATTTTGCTTTGACAAAGGATAGTCCCTATCCGATATATCATTTTTTTTCCAGGGTCTTACCACTGTATGTCCAATTTTTATTATATTTATATTAATTCACGTCATCAGTGATAACGTAGATTACATTTAACGCACCAATTTTTTTGTCATAAAGGCAGTGACCTATACTCTTAATTAAAACATTTATTTAAAAGATACGATAAACATCATTAAGCCAACGAATACAAATTTATGTAATTATATCTGAAACTACTGTATCAGAATAAAATAAGCCAAAAATTGGCTTACAAAAATAAAATTCATTTTTTAAAATTTGACGACAGACATAGTTTACATACGTTAAGCATCTCTTATTACTTAGCGAATTTTGCTTCTTCTGTATTAGTATCTCTTAAGAGCATTTTTGAAAAAGTATTAAATTAATTCTTTCGGATTATTATATATATCGGATATTTCTAATATAGCAAAAGAAAAAAAAAAGTTAAATTAATTTTACTTCTGATTTATCGTGGAGCCTTTTATATAAAAAATTCAGCTATAAAATTATCTCATTCGTTAGGCATTATATACAGGGTGTTTCAAAACTTATATTACAGGAGACTATGGTAGATAGAGGATACTACAACCAACGATATGAAATGAGTAGATCGCTTATGTGGCCGCCATCTTTGGGGCAATTTGAAGGCGGCGAAAAGTAGAACTAATCTCTATTGTTAGTGTAGGCGCCATTGTTAGTGCAGAACAACCACAGTCAAGGATGGAACAAAATCGCCAGCCAAAGCGCCATTACTATATATCTGAAATTTCTTAAGCGACCTCTCCCAAATTTAGATGCTTTTTAATACATGCGATATATAATTTCATAAATACCTTTAAACAATCATTCTGGTATCACTGAAACGACGGTAACATGGTTGAATATCGACATCTTTTATGTATCAACAAGCACGATATAAAAGACGACCAGGATTTTTACGTGAGAAAAACATTCTAAGACGCAGAAAGATAAAAACACACCTGTGAAAGGTCAGTGGTGAACCTTTAATATATATATTACTACAATTTAAAGCTGGACAAGAAATCGGCATTGAGTTTTACTGTGTTTGTCTACTCAAACGTAAACATACGATGAAGGCCATTTTTTGCCAACCAAAGCAATGGCCGACAGGCTTTCAAATGAGGACGCGTTGTGCCGCTGAAAGCAGCTCATGAGCGATCTACTCATTTCATATCGTTGACTACAACAAACATTTTTTATTGAGCAACGTGTGGCGATACACTTGATTTTGACTGTTTGCCATTGTCCCATGGGTAGCAAGATCTCCAGATCTTAATCCGTTGGACGACTTCTTGTGGGGACATCTGAAGACCCTAGTAATGCCACAACATAGATAATGTCGATGTTCTTCTTCCACGGATTGTTGACGCCTGTAGCACCACACATATTACATCTAGCATATTTAAACTGGTGCAGCCAGAGACGAATGAAAGAAAGAGACTAGCAGTGTCCTATTCATTTCGCTGAGCGCTACTGGTGCCACCGGAAGTGCAGCATTCGCCATGTTGCTATTGGCAAAAACCTAAGGCGGCGTATATTCTCAATGTAATTTCAGCTGTTTTTGTAGATGATTTCTGGAAGTATTAGTAAGCATAACCTGTTTTCTGATTTTTTTAAAAAAATTTATTGCATTAACTAACGATAACGTATACTTTTAATGACTTCAAATAGCATTTATTTTTTTTGTTTAATAGAGCAAGTTTTTCTGGTGGTTCCCCAATAAATTCATCCAGATATCTTAGATAGATATTAGAAAAAATAATTGTTTCCGATTGATTCACACATCGGCGTCGGTGGCTCAGTGGTTGCGTGATCGCCTTTGATGCCCGAGGACGCGGGTTCGATCCCGACCGAGGACGACGAAGATTTTTTTTCAGTGGGAAAATCCTGATATGACGCATTTCCTTCGGAAAGGAAGCAAAACTGTTGGTCCCATGTAGTCGTTTGCCGGCTGCACGTTCAAAAACCCTTGCGAGGCAAAATTTGCGGCCCCTGTAACGCTATCCTGAAATGACCATAGCAGTTGAAAAGGACGTCAATACCAAACAAAGCAAAGCAAACCAAACCAAACCGATTGATTCACATGCATTGCCTGGGGCGATCAGCCGTTTCTTGCCAGTCCCAATATGGCGGCGCGAAGGCACCACTAGAGGGGAGGTCACTGCCAGTCTCTTCCTTTCATTTGTCTCTGGGTGCAGCAGTCAATTCTTCGGTGATGCCATTATTGTCTACAAGAAAATGGGCATCAGTTCGAAGCACTTCTGTAATGCACGCGTTGTCAAACGTCATTGTTTGTTGTTTTTCAGTCATCAGAGAGTCAAACCATTTGCCCTTGCATGAATGGTTGCTGCATACTGATGCAAGATAGGACACACATTGCTAATAAAGTGTTTTAGTGCTCTCTATCTACCATATTCTTCTGTAACATAACTTCTGAATCACCCTGTATAGAGTCAATCATCTTCCGCGTAGTATTTTACTGAATTTATATTTCATCTTCACTTTTACAAATTTTGGAATATATTTGTAGGGAACGACTACACTTAAGAATATTAATCTTTTAATTGAACTCCCAAAAATGTTTTTTGCGTGTATTTTGAATAGGCTGCTATCTGATCTGTTAGTTCAGAATTTAAAAATTCTATCATCTTAATATCTTTATTTTATTCAATTTTAATCAATATATTTTATTCATAATATATGTTGTCTTCCCCCCCCCCCCCGTTCTAATTAGCTCCTCTCATCATTACCACCCGAGAGAGAGATTCCATTCTATAGAGTAAATTAATTAAGAGATCAATGTCCGTATCTGGAGTAATCTGTTAGTTCAAATTAAATTAAGAACTTAAACATGCACCTTCCCTTCAGTTCTTTTTTTAAACATCTCTTCTAAGGAGTCCTTAGAAGCTTTCATTCCGACTTAAGACTACTTTAACTTCCAAATATCTTAAATTTCAATTGACTTTCATCGTTCACTACTACAATTTTATCTTTTGAGTTTTTGTGTTGATCTGTCCGGCATTAACCCCACTTTGAACACTTCTATCGGGGGTCACTCAGCTTGGCTTTTATTGCTAAGCCTGATGTGGATATAATTGAAGGGCTCGGGGCAATAAGGACCTAACCCACAGGTAGAAGTTCTTACTAAATGAAATAATCACTGCTTGTGAAATACAAAGTGATTGCAAATCATTTTTTTGCTTCACCTGAAAACTTTAGTTTTGGCATTTATTATCTTCCCCATGTCAAGAATTGGTACTTTTACTAATTTATTTGTAATTTAGAAATAAATAAATTAATAAATAAATAGGCACAATTTACATTTTTGAGTTATTACACGAAAATTAAATTAAAAATAATTAATAAAAAAGAAGTCGTTAAGTAAGTTTTAAATGCTTATAATTAATAATAATTTTCAAACTATTAAGAGTCATGATATTTTTATCTCATAATTCTTTCGCTGTCGCGTGTAACATTAATGAATAATCCTCATTTGCTACTTACCCTAGTTTTCCTGTTGTAAAATAAAAGAACGGTAGCAAGAGGTATAGAGAAAAGATATTTATCTATAATTCCAGCCGTGTTTCGGAACACAATGCCAATGGGGTGGAGAAAGGTGTAGAAGAACCATGTGTAGGGATCGACGAATATCCCCGTCATAAGGATCAGATAGCCCTTCCAATTCTCCATTGCGCTAAGCACAAAAGCATATTGACCGTGCTGATCAAAAGCATTTATACGACAAGGAAGAGGAAACATATTTTTTTCACAGATGGTTTTTCTTTATTTTATTTAAAACTATTTATTTAACCAAATGTAATGCCATCCTGTAAGTAATTCATTCAATGAGGGAAGTGGCAGAATCCACTTTCAACAGTCGTAGGGCTTCGGCTATCGTTCGTGGCAGTTTCACGAAAATGGGTTTTTAAATCTGCTAGAAACGCGAATTTAAATATAAATTTAAATTTTAATAAACATACATTATTAAAAATTAAAAAATTAATTTAAATAGACATTGAATGTAATATTGAATATTATGCGCTGAATAAATACAGGGTGAGGCATTTATCTTGAGACAACTGAATATCTCGGAAACTAAGCATTGTACGAAAAAATGTCCAAAATCAAAAGTGAATTATTTCGCGGGGGGAAATTCATTAGTTAAAAAATTACCCCCTCCCTTCTGAGGGCGAGGGGGGGGGCTGGGGGAGGGATGTATGGACCTAATGTATATTGTCATCTGGAGTGCTGTTGCTCCACGACAATGCAAGGCCACACTCTTCTGGTCAAACGCAAGCTCTAATCAGATCAGGCCAGGGCCGTATCTAGAATTTTTTTCGGGGGGTGGGGGGGCTGAGGGAGGCTCGCCCAATCCTGGTTGTGGGAGGGGGATCCCCCATGTAATAGATTTAGTTGACATGGGGATCCAATATCGAGAGGGGCTGCAGCCCCCGCGGCCCCCCCCCCCTCCCCCGGGTACGGCCATGAATCAGATTGCTCTGAGCTTTCGGTTGGGAGCAACTTAACCACCAGCCTTACAGTCCATATCTTGCGCCCAGTGACTATCACCTGTTCCCGTACCTAAAGGAGTTCTTGGCGACTAGCGTTTCAGCGACGATGAAGAATTGAAAACTGCTCTAAAGGCATGGCGGCAAGCTTCTAAGAAGTGGGCATGCAGAAGCTTATTAAGCGCTTTGACAAATGTTTAAATAAACTTGGAAACAATGTAGAAACGACACAGTTAAATCTGGTCGAATCTGGTAAAGAATAAATCTTGAAAATAAATGTAGTAGTTTTGTGTTACTTACAAAACTGACCTTACTTAAACAATTCCCGTCTTAGCTTGTTTGCTATTCGATGGATATATGTTAAGCAGTTTACAATCGTTAATGCTACTCCTAAGTATAAATGTGCTTGGGAATCATGCAGACTTTGATTTTTAAAACTGAAAAGGGTACAATTTTTTTCCATCCTATTTTATTGAAACCTAGAATCAGTCTATTTACGTGAGCTCTCCTTTTTTAAGAGCAGTTTTTCAACCGAGACTGCACTGCGCCAGTAAACTGACACTTGAAATCAAGGTTGCTTAATACAAGTCCTCTTGAGAATGATGAGGTTCAGTTAAGAACTTTTCTTCAAATGGCCCTAGGCTAACAATAATTGGATGAAGTTTTGCTAATGATGTCATTCTAATCGTTTCAACAACATTTTTTGGAACTTCTTTGTAGTCACTTGTTGGATATTGTATTAGTTAAGTTATTTCACTTCATTTCATTTGAGGAATTATTAATGTCTTAACGTGTGCTGGGAATGTAAACATGGCAGCGATAAATTTTTCCTTCGATACGCAGATATTTATAATCTCTACAAATAGATTTATCTTTTAGAAAAGTACGCAAGGATTACTCTTTTGTTTTTGTTTTTTTTTTCTTTTTTTTTCGGACAGCTTTACAAACTTAATTACTTGGTACACAACATTATGAGGAACAAAGAAGTACAAAATTTTTCTGTCAACATAATCTTTTTTTAATTTTTATAGGTCTATCAATATCAAACTTAAAGAGAAATAAAGCCAATATAAATCACTGTCATTTTGGTTTTCTTCTGAAAACTTTGAAATTTTTAATCGGAAAATGATTTTTTCGTATTTTTAAATGTTTTGTATATCTAATCCCTTAAGGAATGGGCCTTAAAATTATCAATCACATGTAAGCTGCTACATACAACATTATGTCCAAAGAGGCTGAAAAGTACCCGGATTCAAAAAAGCAATTTAATCCGAATTTTTTTTTCGTTCTCGAGGGTTATATTTCCCGAGAGATGAAATATAAATCAATGAAAATGTTTTATCATTCGACTGGAAGATGAAACAACATTATAGGGTGAATTGTTCACGCTAAGGTTATAAAACAATTTGTTCCCTCATTAAATTTTTTTTCATGATTAGCACAAATATTTTTCTCGGTCATATCAAATTCAGAATCTCTCCTGGGTGTTCATTTCCCACTTTGGGCAAAAGCAATTTTTTTGAAAAACTTTACTTTTTTCGATTAGCTTCTACATTACTTTCTCGACAGGTCTGCTGATTTCTTGGTGTAAGTCTTTAAAAAAAATTAAGTCTTGCTTTTTCACTCGTTCTCGCTAAATGTTCGAAGGCTTGCGAATCTTTACGGAAAACTCTTTATTGAATGCATTCTAAAGTTAACCACGAGTGAAGTGAAAAGTTTTTGATAATAAATGAATCTTATTTCCGGTTGCATAATGTACACGAAAGGTTCCTAAACAATACGGACTTGAAGACGCATTAATATTTGATAAAAACTTAACATGTCACGGACAAAGCCACCAAAGCATCACTTAGGATGTTAATGGCAACCATTTTCAAAATCTGCCTTTTAATCATTGTTATACGCATTCATATTCCTTTACATAGCATCTGGGACGATCTGTTAAAAGAAAGTTTTCTTTGTTAAATGCATTCAGTCCAAACGTGTTTCCAGAATTCTGTAAAACCCAAATACTTATATCAATAAAAACAACTTTCAATTTCAATGCACCTCTTGGAAAAAAGAAAACTTGTTAATTTAATGGAACACTCCTCCTTGCTGAAGAGTCGCCTTTGGAGGATGAAATAACATTCACTTGTAGAGTAGTTGCAAGTAGAGATAATGGGCACCAACCCATGCATATGTGCCCAAGAGCGAACCAACCAGCAATCTCCAATAGATGGCGCGACCAAGAACAGTGCCCATGAGGATGGTGCAGAACAGCAAGTAGATGAGAAAGCACGGGATGGTGTCCATCACGTTCAAACGTGTTATCATACCTTTACCCCAAGGCAATTGATTGTCCACTCTTCTCGAAAGAAACGATGAAACCAATCTATACACAAAAGAAATATTTAATCAACAATTCTGCATTAAAGCAGCTGCTTTAATAATACATATTACATGCAACAATTGCCTTCTTTACAAATCAGAGGAATTCATTTCCATGGCAAGTCCATCACCAACTGGTGAGCATTAAATCAAAAAAATTTGAAAATGTTTACAATTTTCTTAAAAACATTCTTGACTTACTGGTCTTTCTTCAAGAAAATTCCGTGCAACCACACTGCCAATATTTTCTCATCTTGAGGAACTTCTGTTATGGAATGTCGGCTGACATACACGTGCAAACAAGGATTTTTCATTCGCAGAAACCCTTAAGAAAAAACAAACAAGAATATGAAGGAATACGAAATAAAACTGAAAATAGGATAACGAGCTAAGATCACCTATCATTGATGGAATGATGTCATTTGGTCCAACTTTTTTCCCTTTGTCCTCAACGATTATGGTGAAATCGTAGACTGCATCCATAGATTGTCTCAGTTGGTTCAGAATAATAAACACACCTTTACAACGAGGAGACAGATGATGACGCAAAACGGGTAAACCTAGGAGAGCAGCAAGTGCGTAAGATGAAAACTATTAATTATTTTTAGTATGAGTAAATAGTTTGTGTTAGCAAAAATCTTTTTTTCCCAAGAATAAATAAAAATGGCAGAGAAACAGAAAAAAATTGGAGGTATGCCCATTGTAAACAGGAAGTTTTTAAAAGCCTCGGTGAGGTGACTTCCAAAGTAAACTTGACAGTAGTAGCCAAGTACACTATGCAGGTCGTCCTTAGTGTCAAACTCACCCTGTATAGTTTTTACTTTGATAGACCAAGCTGCCAGATATATTCATATTTTAAAAAATCATTATTAAGACTGAATGATTATCAAGAAGAATTTGAATTCTCCTAATTTTTTATTGGAGAAGTAATAAGCAAATATTCAATGCCAACAAAAATACTGCCCGAGGCAGTATTGATTCCGACGCTTTGGTGTAGCAAAAGTGCAAAAATCGGTGGCCGGGGTTTAGAGAGTTCGCCTTTAAAAAAATCCCGAACCAGGGCTCACAATTCTCACTTAGGCTATTTAAAACTTCAATAGGAGATATATTTACTGACGTGAGAATAACGTGCTTGATTAGTGATTTTTCAATTGAAAAATCATTACCTATGCTTTGAGACGTATCTCCAGTTAATAATTATTATTATTCACTAGTGAGTTCATCAACTTTCTGATGGTTTGGAGTGGAGAAATTCTCGATCTGCGGGCCAGGTTCCCGTCTCCCATTGGGCTTTCAACCGTGACAACTTGGTTGTCTTTAAGACACCTTGAGACAGCTTGGCTGTCCGTGGTGTCTGCGATAGCCAAATTGGTAGAGGCATCGGCCATGGATAGTCGAGGTTCCTGGGTCGAATCCGGGTCGCAGAATTTTTCCTTCCATTTTTCAATTGAAAAATCATTACCTATGCTAGGAGACGTATCTACAGTTAATAATTATTATTATTCATATGCTTGATTAGGTTTTGCTTTCATTCTGAGATTGCAGAAGATATTTCCCATTACCAGTGAAACTTGCAAAATTCTTTAAACATTCAAAGCCAGTTGTTAAATCACCGAATTTGAATTTGGCCATATGAATTTTTAGTAGATGACTGTATATTCTGGTGACAGTTAGCTGGAGATCAAAACGACAGGCTGGGTCTGGTGTTAGCACTGAAATTGTAACGACATTCGGATGTAGTGATGCAGTGGACCAATTGCATCTTGCAACGACACACGTTTACTTCGCTGGTGACGACTTTTTTAAAAGTGATAAAATACCCAGAAGACAAATGCACAGAAGACGGGAGATTTTCTAAGCATGAGAAAGACTTCCCTGATCTGAATTCCTCGGAAAATTTAAGCCCTATTAAAGAGATCTAATCTTTCATCCATATTGATATACGTAGCTGGAGGATATTTTATGGCTGATTTTTTATTACAAAAAGCTTCATTATTTTTTTTTCGAATTCATCTAGCTTACAACACTGGCTGTCATTCGCAACAAAGGCGTATTAATCACTGGATTTTGATCATTTTTTCCTTACCACATTTTTCAGCAAAATTTCGGCTCTTCTCTAGAGTTTTTGTGAATCTCATGTTAAACCTTGTACCTTCGGGATAAATGACCAGCCATTTCTAAAAAAAAATAAATAAATACCCATTTGTTATCTAGTTTTGCATCTACGAGGGGCGTTCATAAATTTCGTACCTTTGAGCAGAAAGCAAAGAGAAAGAAGATTGAAATTTTGCATATGTGTTAGTTTTTCACTAGGCGTGAGCTCTGTAAATCCCACATTTTTTCCAGCTATTCACGACATGTCTAATACACCCAGTGTACAAATTCGAACTTTGATGTTGAAAGAAAATTTTGCATCTTAATTATCACCTCTTCATCACTACTGAAATGTCTGCTTATTTCATCCTTGGTGATTGTGTCTGAAAAAGATCATTCTCGTCGGCTGCCTTTCGTTATTGATTTTGAATGGGTGTCGGCAAACTTTAGGACCACGGAATACTTTTACACGCAGAAGAAATTTTGCCCTATGGCAGCGAGTGTATGCGCAAGATCCACAGTCCTTTTAACCAAAGGTAGGAACTTTCTGAACGTCTCTCGTGCTATGGACTTAAAGACGATTGTTGCATTAACATACAAGAAGAACAGAAGGAAAAAATCAGTGAAATGATAATATTTGCCAATTTTCTTACCAATATGTCTGGATTTTGCAAATATTTCAAGCCCTTGATCATATCCTTTTTGTTAAATCGTCTTCTGTCCACGAAGATGCTCCCATGCTATTGCATATAATAATAATAATAATAATAATAATAATAATAATAATAATAATAATAATAATAATAATGTGAGATGCATTCAATTTTTAAGGTTTCCTAATTTATTTTTTTGAAAAGAAAGTATTGGAAAGCTGAAACTGCCGTCATTTTTCAATACAGTCAACCTCAACCCACACATTGTTTTCACAAGGCTGGTGCTACGATTGCATGACCGCAGCAAATGCTTCTTGGAAAATCGCTGATACAAGAACGGAGCGTATGGAAAAAGCTAAAAATCGCTAAGTGCGAGGTGAGTACGGTGCATGAGGAACCATTTCAAAGTTGTCATCACTAAAAAACTTATGAACGAGGTTCGCCCGATGAACAGGGGAGTTGTTCCGCTCTTGCATTAGCAGTTTTCCAGTGGACAAAACAGACTTGTAAATGTGTTTGGCTAGAGGGTGACTTTATATTTTGGGAAGTGATAGCAGTTTCAGCTTTCTATGTAAGTAATGCTTTACTTATATATAGATATTGCAGCTAATCTTTCTTTACCTGAATGCTGATAAACCCATAAAACGGAAGTGCCCGAAACGCGTCCTTTGTTATAAATCGGAGCCCTCCCAAAGAACCCTGACGATTGGCAATCATGGTGGCAATCAACCAATCCACTGATTGGAGAGAAGAGAATATTTTACAAGGAAACTTCGATGCATATAAAATCTAGGCGTTATAAGTTGGCAAAAAAGTAATGCAAAAATTACTTGATGATCGGTGATTGCCAATATAAAGAATATTCTCCTTTTTCTGTAAAAGCTTGTCGCCATCTCCATAAAAGGAAATCTACATAACGAAAGGATCAAATGAAATGAATTATTACCGATTTAAATGTAAAGAATATTTTACAATATAAATAATAATAATGTACTAAAAACACAACGCGTTGCTGTCTGAAGTATAAAATCATATACTATATCACATAATGCTATGAAACTTACTACTTACTTACTTTTCAAACCCGCTTATCCGTTAGGGTCGCGGGGGCAGCAGCCCTATGGAGGATCTCCAGCGATCGCGATCTTCCGCCATCAGGCGCATGTCCTCCCTGGTAATATCCAAGCGACTCGAACCCAGATTCTCCATGTAGTCTAGCCACCTGGTTCTAGGCCGACCCCTTGGTCTCTTACCCACCGGCTTGGAAAATAACAACTGCCTAGGAAGACTAGTTTGCGGCATCCGTATCACGTGGCCATACCAGCGCAACTGAGATCTCTCAATGCGGAGAAGTAGCGGCTCAACACCTAAAGATTCCCTTATTGTGCTGCTGTACACTCTATCTAGTAGGGTAACACCTGCCACACCTCTCAGGAATCTCATTTCGGCCGCTTGTACCCGCGATCGCACTCTTTCGGTCATTACCCAAGCCTCATGACCATAGGTGAGAATGGGGACAAAGATGGATTTGAAGACGGAGAGCTTGGCTTTGTTACCCGAAATGAATGCTATGAAACATTTTTATTAATTGGTTTGTAAAAATTTTGGGCGCATAGACTTCTAGATCACATATTTATTTTTCCACATGTACGGATGCAAACACATAACCATGCCTTAGGTAAGACTCGCACAGATCTGCAACTCGAAAAAATCAAGAAATGATAACCCTATGTCCCAGTTCTCGACTACCAAGTCGCTTTTATTAATTGAAGGTAAGCATTAGGCTATTGGTGAATACACATTGAATTACTATTTTCTACAACATAGAACAAAGAAGCGCTTAGAGTCCTCGAAAGCAGGAATTCTGAAACAGCGGCTAAAATAATATTTACCCATACCCACTCATTTGGGGTACTTATTAAATGCTTTCGTGCCAGTTTTTATTTAATACTAATGCTATCCTATCAATTTATTATTACTAATAATAATAAGAGACGTCACTCACCTCTGTACCAATGACTAACTCGTAGAACGTGAGCATCCATCGATTGTGGATAATGTAGAAGATATCGTCGCCCTTGCGGAAGATCCAGTGGGGCAGAGGAATTGTAATAATCCGCCATAGCACCCAGATCAAGAGAGCCGGCGGAGCGGCACTGACGATGAACGCACACATGATATAGGCGTACAAATAACTCCAGATATTCAGGACCAACCCTCCTATCTGTAAAATAATTTTAAAATATTTATTTAGGCCCATACCGTAAGGAAATAAGACATTTTAAAAACATGGAATTTAAGGATAACAAATAATGAGAGGGTCATCTTTGCCTCTCACGAGATCACGTACCATGTTATCAAAATGTATTATTATAGATATTATTTTAAACAACACAGTATAACTATCAAGACTGTCAATAAGAATACGATCGAAGGAAGTTACATTGTTTAATAATGATTCCGTCATTGTCGCTGCTTTTTTATTCAAACAATGCGCAACGTTCTCTCGCGACATGGATTAAACGCGTGATTTCATAATATTACAGTCGTGGACAACCTTACCGATGTAGGTATTGCATTTGAAAATATATATATCTCGCAAGAAACTATTAGCTTTATAAGATCAGCATTAGCCACTTCTAGAATATTAGGTGGCTCGAACGTATCGCAATTAGATTGCTCGCCATTCCGGCAATCAATGCGAATTGGGCTTAACTTGTTTTAAACTTTTTTTTTTTTTTTACTATTCTGAATTTTTTATTGTTAGCTATTATTATAGTCATAAAATGTTTTATTATTACATAACTTAATACAGTGATGATCCGTCCAACTTACAAGAGTATATTCGAAGGTGTTCTTTGACGGATCGAATTTCGGACTAGGTTCACTAAGAAACGAAGAGAACGAAAGTTTCTCTCTCGCATATATGCCAGAATTTATAAATAATAAATATAAATGACTAAACCAATGGAAATAAAGAATAAAACCTCAAAAAAAGTATTGCAAAGCCTCTATCTTTTTCATTAATTGACACAATACAACAACTTTTCACAACTATAAAGAATAAAAAACTTAAATCAGGACATCATTTAATAAACACATATATCTTGATATATATCATTACAGATCGATGTTGTTGTTATTTAGCATCTCATGACAAGTTGTTAGAGTAGATAGAAAAAAAAAAGTCTTTTGTTTTCGTTTATGTTCATTCAAATAGGATTCTATTCTTTGCATATTAATCATGTCCGGTCAAAAAGGGAGAAACGGTGACGGGAGAATGCATCTTGAGATTGTTCGGTTTTTCTTATCTATTCATTTGTTTCGCTTCATAGATTTTATGAATAACTCTTTTGGCTTTTAAGAACCCTGCTAAACGCCGCCACCTAGTAATAAAAATGATTTTTTCTTCTTCTTCTTCTCTTCCTCCAGTATTTGATGCGTTGGCAGTCTCCAATTTTTTCAGGGTAGATAATTATTTTTATTATTCATCTTCTATTCAGTTATTTTTATTATTAGCTATTAAGAAATTCTTAAAATTCCTTTGAAAAACGAACTTAAAATTATACGGGCTTTGTTTGTTGTTTTTTTTTCCTCCTGCAAACCAAAGAAGGGAACAATCGTAAATAAATCTTTTAAATTACTTAATATGAAATTGTTGTTGGTGTTTTTATGACTGAAATAACTTTTCGATTAAATTTATTTGGATAAAACATTAATAAGCTGATACTTAAGACACAGAAACGTTCTAAAATAATAAAAGCATTTGTTTTATATGTTCTAAAATTAGTAATGACGTGAACATATGTAGGCACGTTTTATTTTGAACAGTAATGTTAATTTATATGCTTAGTTCTCTATAGTCATCAAGCGAACGAAACCCACGAAATTAATAAAGACGTTTCAAGAGTTAATAAAAAAGATTCACTCATGATAAAGTAAGGATTAATTTTTATTTAAGTCCCATGTGGTCTAGTGGCTAGGATATCTGGCTTTCACCCAGAAGGCCCGGGTTCGATTCCCGGCATGGGAATTTATTTTTCATCGTCTATTTAGAAGAACATTAATTACTACTAAATTAACCTTTAGATTCTTTAACTGACAATTTTTTAAAAACAATATTTTTAACACGAACGTACAATTTAGCAGGACAGACACATAAAAGAAGTTTTTATTAAACTTATAATATTACATTATTGTAAAGGTTGAGGGAAAGCTTTATTTACTAACTCCCAAGTAAGAAAAGCCCTAGGTGAAGGTTAACATGGCAAGAATTGTCATTAGATGAAACACATTTAATTCTTTTTTACTTTTCTTTTTTCTTTTTTGTTCCAAACACAGCAGTTTCTTTATTTCGACTTCAATTTCAACAATCAGATAAAATCTTTTTTATGCCACTAACAGGAGGAGCGAATATTTAGGTTCATTTTTTTTAAATAGATTTATTCCGTTTGGTTTCTGTTTAGCTTCTGGCTAAGAATTAATGACGACCGGACTTCGCGCGTCGGCCGTAGAAAAGAAATGACGAATAGGAACGAGATAAGAAAAGGTGGAATCTGAAGAGGGGGAAAAAATGAAGAGAAAGTGTCATTGAGACGGGAATGGCTCGCTCTCCACGCGTCCAATTAAACGCCGGATTATGAGGGAGGTCAAATGAATATTATACGTATATAAAGGAATTTCAACCGACGCGAAACATGGATCATTAATTTAGAGGGCGGGTGGAGGGGGAAGTGATCTTAATTAAATACAAGACACTAAAAGACGGGAATATCAACTAGAAAAAAATAAAGAATTTTTTTTTTTCACTAAAGAGAGAAGAGTTGCGGGTTTATACTTTTTTTTGTAGTTAAAATTTCGAAGATTTTTAATTTTGATTTTAATCTTTTAATATAAAAAAACCGTTCTGAACTGAAGGCAAAGTCCTTTTTATAGCTTTTCATCAGGATGTAAAAGGCTATATTCTCATGGGCTAATCTAAGACTTTCAGAAGAAATATTATAGATTCTATTTTCTTAGGTACATGCAAAATATGGTTCCTATAAAAAGTTCAATATAAACAGCAAGATAACTTTTGTTTTTGGTTGTTTTCTGTACAACTTGTATTTTCAAAGGAATGAGACATTAAGATAAACTCACTCGCAATCCTGTCTCAAGTTGTTTAGTCTGTCAAATTCAGCGACGTAATCACCGATCGCTATCACTAGCAAAAAAGAGCTTATAGGACTGCATGAAGAAGATAGTAAACAACGAGGAACCCATCCACGTTTACTGTTTTAATTTTTATTATCTGTATTCTATTGTTGCAATAATAATCAATTTAACGTATAGCGGAAATCAGATATTTAATTGGCTATACTGACACTAAAAGAATAAAAATGGCCAGTTTCTGGCGTTCTGTTTTGCCCAATTGGCTGTTCGGAATTAAATTGTTCAGCGACTTCACACACACGAATGTTAGCCCAAATAAAACACTTTATTCATAAGAGCGGGGAGTTTCAATTTCAGACTTGTTTCACGACCAAATAAATTCTTTATAGACTGAGATCTGTAATCAAAACAGGACATTTGTTTTCAAGGTTTCCAAATTCGTAAGCCTCCTTGGAATCTGTGCGTGCTGATTATATTTATCTGTGAGTAGAGGAGATTTATCCTGCAGCATGCGTTTTATTACTTTTTAATATTAATTCCTTTAATAAAAAAAAAAAAAAAGAATTTCGTCTAATGGTACAAATCATTGCCAGTATAAACGAAAACCATCATCATCTTAACATATACACCGCACCTTATTCTTAGTATTCTGTCATTTACTTTATACATAGTTTTCATGGTTCTAAACCGGTGACACGGTTAAATAAGAGACTTCTGAGTGGTGATAAATCCACGGTGGGAGATTAGCATGCGAGGGATGTTGAGTGACACGACAGGCAATAAGGTTCGTCGACGAAAGGATATCCAACATCAAAGACCCTCACGCGCTTGGTATTCCGCGTGTCTACTGCGCTCGAGGGGTTACGCAAGTCCGGCCAGGTGCTCGTCCACCTTGTCTCACAAGGGCGAAATGTGAAGCAGTTCTTTGTAAATGTCACAGGACACTTGATGAACATCGCTTCATTTTAATATATCGTTTCCCGTAAGAAAAATTAGTTCGGAAATTGATTAGAAAAGCAAGCAGCTTCCATCGTGCCCCAAATGTGCACGAATTTTTAAGTACTAATCGACAGGACAAGTTTTATGAAACTTAGAGTTTTCATTTTATTGAAGAATGATAATGGATATGTAATCGAGAGGTCTAAAAATCAAAATTAAAGAAATTTGTAATCACTTATGATTGGATTAATGAGCGATAATTATAGTCAATGATGTTAGTCAGTCATTTCCCGTATACATTTTTATACAGTTAGCGAATGTGAAAGTCTGCATTAATAAGAAATTTCAATGAAAGCAATCATCTTCAGATTTACACATATGACATTTTTTGGTAACTTTTTTTCGCTTAAGTTTTTCCTTGGAAAAAGATTCTCGTAATTTTGCATGGAAAAGGAACTTCAACTTCTGGAAAGTCTTCCTTTCAGTTTAGCCGGCCAGGTGGCCGAGAGGGCTAAGGCGTAGGCTTTCCAGTTCTTAAGCCTGCCTGGTCGTGGGTTCGAATCCCGCCGTGGGCATGGATGTTTGTGCTTGTCCCGGGCTTCTGTAAAAGGTCGCAAAATGACCTTAGTAGTCGACGCCAAAATTTCTAATAAACCAACCAACCTTTCAGTTTATTAAAACAAAAACAACAAAAAACGATAGGAATGAGCAAGTTATCATTACCAAAAAGAACTTAAAAAGTTTATATCTCCGTAACGATTGGTCTAATTTTGATTTTTTTTTCAAATTTATACCTATTATAGAGTCTACTATATACACATATATAAGTATCGGCCGTCAGATATGAAGATATTGAATATCGATAATTATGATTTTTCGATAGTATCCGTCGGAATATTGATTACTGGTCAATAAAAAACTTTTGATTTTAAGGGTACTATTAAATTGTTTTGATTCCATTTTGCTATGACACACCATTTTCGAGATATAGCATATTTTGGAAATTCTATTTTTGGCCGATATCTCGGGGACTAGTGGCCCCACAGAAATTTGGATGCGATATTGGCAATCAGCGATGAAAGACACATTCATTTCATATGTCCCGCACCTTGCACCTTTGAAAAAATGTGGACAGACGGAAATATAGAATTCATTAACGAACTTTTTAAGTTCGTTGAAATTACCCTATCTTGCCAGAAGTATCCGGACACACGCACGTAAGAAACGGCGTTTTATTATTATGACGTGACTAATATGTCGTTGGACCTCCTTTCGCGGCTGGGGAAGCTTTCGACTAGTTTTTGATAAATTTCTGCAGGAATTGCGTTCCATTCCTCCCTAAGTGCGTTGGCGAGACCAGCAGTAGATGTTGGCCAAATCATCCCAAAGATCTTCGATTGCATTTAGCTCCCGGGCTCTGAGCGAGCCAGGCCATTTCTTCAACATTCATGTTATGGAATCATTCTTATAGACGCATCGCTTTATGAGCTAGGGCATTATCATGTTGAAACAGAAAAGGGCCTCCCCCGAGTTGTTCCCACAATGTTGGAACTACTGAATTGTTCAGAATGTCTTTATATCGTGGAAGCAAAGGACCCAGCCCAAACCATAAGAAGCATCCCCAGACCATGATGCCTCCACCATCAAACTTCCCAGTTGTTTCAACACATTCGCGTCTGCCTGTCCCAAACTCTTCCATCGGACTGATTCGTCACTCCAAAGAACGCGTTTCCATTGATATAGAGTCCTGGTGGGTCGAGCTTTGCACTACCCCAACCGACGCCTGGCATTGATATTACTGCTGTTGGGCTTGTGTGCTGCCGCACGACCATGGCAACCCATGGCATGTAATTCTCTGCGAACAGTTCTAGTGCTGGCCATGCTTCCAGATACATGTCGGGATTCGTTAGCCAGTGATTCAGCAAAAGACATCCATTTTGTGCGCACAAGGCATTTCAGCGTTCGGCGGTCCTTGTCTGTTATTATCTTTGGTCTACCTGTCCGTTCTTGGGCTGCTGTTGTTCCATGACGTTTCCACTTTACGATTACATCACTGACAGTGGAACGAGGCACATCCAGTAGGGTAGAAATTGCTCGGACAGATTTGTTGCACAAGTAGCATCCAAAGATGCTACATGTGAAGTCACTAAGCTGTTCGGAACGACTCATTGTATTATTTTCACTAGTTAAATGCCTGTCTAACCCTGAAGAAACTGCTGTATACAGGGTGTCTCAGAATTCATTGTACAAATTTCTAGGGGAGTTAGTATGGGTGATTCTAAGCAAAAACGTTCATATGAACATGGGTCCGAATTTGAACGCTAACTGAGATATGAACAGAAATAAAAATGCCGCCACCAAGATCAACAAGTTAATAACTCAGGTTCTGTAAAGCCCAGATTAATGAAATTTGGGGGAATAACAGGGTGCATAAGACTGTGTATACCGTTAAAATTTGATCGAATTCCAACAAGAAGTTTCCGAGTTACTCTTTCAACATCATAACACGTGCTCACTTGTGAGTACTAACTAGCATTTTTTGTTACAATTTTGACTGTGTAACTCGGAAACTTCTCGTTGGAATTCAATCCAATTTTAACGGTATACACAGTCTTATGCACCCTGTTATTCCCCCAAA
>JAHWFO010066978.1:1035314-1062892 GCA_023313115.1 Rhysida immarginata | reverse complement strand
GTTCATATGAACATGGGTCCGAATTTGAACGATAACTGAGATATGAATAGAAATAAAAATGCCGCCACCAAGATCAACAAGTTAATAAATCAGATTCTGTAAAGCCTAGATTAATGAAATTTGGAGGAATAACAGGGTACATAAGACAGTGTATACCGTTAAAATTTGATCGAATTCCAACAAGAAGTTTCCGAGTTACTCATTCAACATGATAACAGGTGTTCACCTGTGAGTACTAACCCATACTTGTTACAATTTTGACGCGTAACTCGGAAACTTCTCGTTGGAATTCGATCAAATTTTTACTGTATACACAGTCTTATGTACCCTGTTATTCCCCCAAATTTCCTTAATCTAGGCTTTACAGAACCTGAGTTATTAACTTGTTGATCTTGGTGGCGGCATTTTTATTTCTGTTCATATCTCAGTTATCGTTCAAATTCGGACCCATGTTCATAGGACTTTTTGTGTTTACCTTGACCTCTATAATACCCCCTTAAATTGTTTTACACACGATTTAATCACCCTGTATACCATTTATATTTCATTTTCATCATTTCATATACCAACAGCAACTTCATTTTCATCATCAGTTACAGAATCACCAAGATTCAAGTTTTGAAGCTGCATCACATTTTCCAAAATATCTACATCTGTTAATTCCTGAGCTACCATAAGATTATCATCTGCTGTAATATAAGAATGAAAACCATTTTAGTTTTTCTTTATCTTTATGAAAGTTGATAAAGTTGATCGAGATAGTTCAAACTTTTCGGCAACAAAGTTTTTCTTTTCACCATTCTAAAACTTTGAGTTTAAAATCAGTGGTATATTGTTTTCTTTTACTATAATTTATCCAACGAAAGTTGGAGTAGGCGTGTCCAGTTAAACTTCCAATTTCAATTGTTAGGCATTGTTAATTCTACTTTAGCAACAATGTCTAACAATTGAAATTGGAAGTTTAACTGGACACGCTCACTCCAACTTTCATTGGACAGAGTATAGCCAATACCTAAACAAGTGGGAATGTGGGATTCAGATATAATAGAATGAAAGCCCGTGTCCTGCTTTTATTTTTTCTCTGATCATTGGCAGAGCGAAAAATGATTTCTCTCTTTCCGGGTTTGGTGAATATTTGTTACAACTAATAGTTATGATTATTGCAGGGATCAAACATTTTTGTTCGCGATATAATGAGGAGTTCGTTTAATTGAACGTTTAATTCGTCACAACGAGGTTTTTTTTTCCTTTTTTTTCACACCACATCAGTGACAATTTGCCAGGACTTCAAAAATAATTCGTTTCATCAAGGAATTCATTATAACGAACACCATTATAACGAGGGTCCACCGAATAGTCTAATAACGACGGCGCCAAAAACAGACTGAGTCATAAAACGAAAAAAACAGTGCACGCGATATATAAACCAGTTATTTGTAATAACAGTGTAATAACAATAAAAATAAAATCTTGTAAACACTCCAAGGAGGAGCTTTAGCAGTGAAGCAGAAATACACTTATACGTTTATTAAAAAGCAATTACCCCCCCCCCCCCGAGTAGGGTCAGGCAAATAGCAGATCCTGCAGTCATCTATTTTTACCCCTTTATCTACACTTTTTACCTCTCCCCAAGTTTTTTAATCAAAAAATTAATTTTCTCGAACGTAATATGTAGAAAATGTAAAAAAGATCGTATTTTCTTTCCTTTCTCATCATTTCCGAACATATGATATATCACATGCCATATGTTATAGTTCTAAACACCAAGTGACTGCCACCCCCGCAAATCCGACCACAATCGAACAACTGGGCCTAAACTTTATAGTAATGTAGATCTTTCTAGAGGAAACTGGATACTGAATTTCACGCCTTTACGTACCTAAATAGCACATAGATATGTTGTCATCTCTGAATCCCACCCCCGTAATTCCGACCCCAGTGTACCAATCAAAACCAAACTAAATAGTGCAGACGGACATGGCCATAGGAAGCTACATTCCGAATTTCAACCTTCTACCTCAAAAAATGTAGAAATTATGAAGGGGACGGACTGACTTTATAAAACCAATAAGTAGCTCCATTCTTCCGCTATTTAATTATAGATTATGAACACTTGAGCAATCGTGCGTCGACAAAGCGATTTCACGTGCGCGAGCCGATGTCAGTAATGTCACGGTCTATAGATATTCATGGTCATCGAAATCCATTGTTAAAATGAAGCTAAAGTTTCTAGCTCCCGGTAGGGCGGGAACTCTATTGAAAAGCGGCGCTGCATGTACAATCTGTCCAACTGCGCCTGCAGCGCCATCCTATCGGCAGACAGAAACTTTACTTTCGTATTCAGTTTCAATGAAAATCTCTATCGCAGGTTGCGGTCGGCTATAGTGCGATCTATCAACACCTCTTAGAAAGAAAGCCAAACAACTGAAAAGTCATACATTGTTACATCATCATATTTCGACCATTGTTAACCGCATTTCTACCAAAGATAAGCTTTAAATTTGGTCGACTTATGATGATGTAACAATGTATGACTTTTCAGTTGTGAGGCTTTCTTTCTAGGAGGTGTTGGAACTATGCGGCACCTGGCGCGATCTGTTTTCCTTAGCTTCTCGAAACAATGGAAAATGGCCGAAGCTCGATGACATAGACCGTGGTAATGCTTAAAAGATGAACAGAAAGTAACAATATATTCCTTCTGACAAATCAATTGTTATTCGACATGCCATTAGCTTGGTTTTCTTTACACTGACTGTTTTAGCACGTGAATTCGACTTGAAGGGGTCCACGAAAAATTCTGAAAAGTTGATACGGCCGAGCTAAGACTTTGATGGTCATATTTCTGAAAACAGAATTTGAAAAAGTTAATCCGTTTTCAAGTTATCGTGCAAACGGCGGACGGCCTGCCGGATAAACATACAGACCAAGGCGCATTCTTATAAGTAGCTTTTATGCTAAAGCTCCTAATAATAAAGAACATGAAGACAGTTGTCTCTAATCAAAAATCGGAAAAATTTATGATTTATCCCCAGTTTTGGATTTTTTTTCATAGCATTACACAGCTGTGTGTTAAATTTCAACTTTACAGCTTACTTCCAAGTTGCATTTTAAAACCGGACAAACATACATACATAGATATATACAAACATTGTGCTTTATATGTATAAATAATGGAAATTACTAAAACTAATAATTTCTATAATTAGATATCATTCTATGTTCCATTATTAAAGATTAAAATATAATAACTCCCAAAAATTATAAAAGTGACTAATTTCATTTCCTGTAGCAACTGAGCATTTATAAAACAGGAAGAAGCTACGAGTTCATACACAAGAGAAAAGAATCTTTTAAAATTTAGGACACACATACCAACTTGCGATATTGAGCCCTCCTGTCACAAATAATCTAAGCAATTAAATTTTAGTTTGTTAGCAACTACTCTGATAACCATACATAAAAACCCATTCCCCAAATATTTTGATTGGAAGTTTAATCGAAGAGCTACGGGCTATAAAACATCATCATTAAATTTAATTAAATATATTTATAATTAGAAAAAATTCTTCAGATTTGTGGTTAATGCTTTGCTCTTTTTGTGCTAGGTGGCATTTCAGTAATCTTCCATGAAGTGTAATTAAAACGCGAACCGGTGAGAAAAGAAATAATAAATATTCCACTAATAAATTAAACAAAGAAGCCAAATTTAACCTCAGTGTTTTAAAGTTTTCAGTAATTTGCACTTGTACTTTTTCAAACGTAATTGAGATATACCGAGAAACGCCAAGCATTTTCGTCGGCACGGAATAAAATGACTAAACGAGGCAAAAGCAGACACTTCTATTTTATTTACATTCCTCTAAGTCGAGATAAATAAAATGGAAGAAGCTGCTTTGGCAAAATCTTGGTGAGAGAAAAGGGTTACGGAAATACGTACTGCAATAAACAGATAACCTTTCGAAAATGAAAACTTGACACCTTGTTTATCTTTGGTGATATCATCCATTCGCATGAAACCGATTTTTAAGTTTCGACTAAATATAATATTCTTTCAAAATTTAATATCCTGTCTCACCATGTCAGAATCTCTTCATGTCAACAAAAAAATTTCAGGAATCATAAAAAATTATGCGAACGTAGTAAAATTCACTCAAAATTATATAATAAAAGTTTCATAAAATCATTAATAATACGTTTGTATATCGTATAGATAAAATATTAAATTCCAATAAATGGCAATGTTTAATTGCTCTTATAATAACAATCCAATAAAAATACCGAATAACGTAAGAATTGCAATACTGTTCAAATGTATGAGAACGTTATCACGTGTATTAGAATATAGAACGAGAAAGCTCTCATTTAAAAGAATACATGTATTAGAAAGCAAACTTCTGAAGTAACCTATGTTGGTGATGCAGTTCTATTATTAGAAATTAAATTGCCTATGATTCAGTAATTAATTAAAAAATGTGATCTTATGATATTATGATCATATGAAATCCTGCCTTGTTTGGATCGATAAAGGAAAAACCGTGAAATGTTTGGTCATAGACTTCAATGAAAACTTCCAACTAGGAAACAAACTATGGTCGAACGAAATTTTCTCCACATGCAGGTACCCGTTCAGTGTATCGACGTATAGCCAACTAATGTCATCTAAACTCTTTCAATTTCTACAGTTATTCCAGTGTTATTCAGACGCCTTTCGGGTTCATGTTTCACCGAGCAGTACCGGTTTTGGCGGCAAAAAGTAAAAGTGTCAGCTCTCTGTAAGTTATCATAATTTTCTTACTGGATTATGTAAAAAAAAGAATTAAGCTACTTTTTAATTTTATAAATCACTTCACTCACTTTTAAAAATTCGATTACACGTTCTATAATAAGCGCGAACAAGTGAACCGTAAAAGATCTGCAGGTCTGCCGTGAGTGTTAGGGTTTAAGGGTCGCAAGTTTCCCACAAATATTGTTAGTAAAACTTTTTTATTTTAAATAAATTTGCTTATCCGCTATATAAATGATAATGCAATTAGAATTTTAAGCTTTTTTAAAAACATTTTTTTTATATGGTAAAGCAGGATTTCCCGACCGCCGTTCCGTCAGACATTTCTGTCCAGTGGAAATATTAGAGCTATTGGATTCTCTGATCCGCCGGTCTGTGTATGAAAAATGTTGGGAATTGCTGTGATAAAGTCTTTTTAAAAAGCTAACAGAGTTTTTTGACAATTTTAGCGCCTTATTCAGCGCCTCGAAGTTGAAAAGAAAGTTGAAGAATAAAATACACATAAGTATCTCAGTCAATACAGAACAAGAATTCAGTAGTCTATTCTGAAAATCTTTTATATTTGTCAGACCTTTAACCAATGCTGTTTTATAATTTTAATAATTTTCCCTGAGCCTTAAATTACATCTTAATAGAAAAAGCTAAGTGTTGGAATTATAATCAACGCATAATCTAAAACTCTAAAAACACTCCAGGTTACATTTGCCTGAAAACAGTTTAAAAAGTAACAAGAAATCTGATTACCTATGTAAGAAGGAAATCAAAAAAACCTCTTACCAAAAAAGGAAAAAAAAAAAATTAATGCGAGATATGAAACGCCGGGTGTTTTTTGGGGGTTTTTTTTTGTAGTAAGAAGTTGTCCCTTTATATATAGGCAATTCCACACAAATTCCGTCATATATAATAAGCAATTCCTGCTTATTCATTATGGATACAAATATTTGTAAATAAATGTGGTTATGCAAAAATTTTAAGACGTTTTTATAGATGCTGAATGGCGTTTCGAAAAGGACTTATCTACGAATCGAAAAAAGAACACAGAGAGCTAAAGGATTTAAAAAAATTATTAAACTTTTTTTTTGTTTCCTTAATAATATGAAGTTCTAATCTAGCATTTCTGGTTGATAGAAAGCAACCGTGCCGCTCTATGAGACGTATTTTAAAAGAGAAAAATCGATTTACAATTTCTTGAATAAACAACATTTGTGTAAGCAGCCATGGGATAATTTTATAATGGTAGCAATAATATTCAATTGCTCGTGACTAATTAATTATAGTCTTTTGAGTTTCCGAAACTGGATCAGTTGTTTGGCTTGCGATTGCGCACGGAGGGATCGTGACTCAGGGAGTCGTCAGTGTCAAAAAATAGCACAAAAACCAGCGTCCCCCCTCCTCGTGAACCTTGCTGTTTGCGCGCTACAATGTAGTCAATGAGGCAAAGCACGTTGCCACTTCAATGGCCCTGCCCCGAAAGGAAGCAAGGGAATGAATGAATGAATTCAGTGATACGCGAACTGGGAAAATAAAAAGTGAATGGAATAAATTTCATTCATTACAAATTAAACAGGCACAGGTGGAAAAACAAGACGAACAAGAGTCTCACGGAGAAGGCAGCTTTCTTAGTAATAAAAAGAAATAATTTATTTTTTTATTTATTTGCTCCAAGTGACCATTTTCATTTATCCAGTTTATATACCTCTTTCGGAATGGCACCAACTGCAGAAAGCAGTTTGTGCAAATGCATGAACCTAATAAAGAATTTGTTTGTCACAGAAAAATTATTTATGAGCAACAGTTCACCCTTTCTTAAAGTACAATTACTAACTTCGAACTGTAATGTCATATTATTTGAGGGAAACCCTCTTACAACAGTTTCCTGAAGGTTTCTTTCCAAGAAAATAAGCGCGCTTTATAGAAATGAGTTTATGTATTCAAAAAAAGATTTTATGTTGGTCCCAAAGTTTGGATGTTTTGGGATAATTAAGTTTCAAATACAAAATCAATATCGTTCCATCTTGAAATGACTTTTCAGTTACAATATATTCAAAGTTGAAAGTTCTAATCCGCTTATGAAGAATTCAAGAATGTCTAATTAAAAACAAAACACAAAACAAGACTAACAAGTAATTTTATACCACACGAATGGTCAAATAACAAAAGCACGTTAAGCCCTATGAGAAAATAATAAATCCTAAGGAAAGAATATAATCTTTTTTAATAAAAATTTCAAAATTAATTAATTCTAAAATGTTTAAGCATTATTCCCTTGTCCCGCTTTAGAAATGTTCGGAGAGCGACTTGATGGGATTTCATATAAAATCTGATAGATTTTTCCTTTAAAGCTTTTTTTTTTTTGTATCCATTTGACTTTTTATAAAACCAAATTATAAACTTTATATAAGCAAATCTCAAGAATATCGAAAAGTTGAGATACTATATGAAAAAAAAATTCTATAATATTTTTACAAGGTCATTAATTTTTACGGGTGATGTTAGCACAGTGACGAGTACATAAACATCATAAGCTAGATTTTTCTATCGAAAAATGGAAGGAAAAATTCTGCGACCTGGGTTCGAACCAGGAACCTCGGCTATCATGGCCGACGCCTCTACCAGTTGGGCTATCGCAGACACCCGTACAGCCATGCTGTCACAAGGTGTCTTAAAGACAACCAAGTTGTCAAGGTTGAAAGCCCAATGGGAGGCGGGCACCTGGCTCACAGATCGAGAATCTCTCCTATCTAACCATCAGAAAGTTTGTGGAACTCACAGATAAATTAATTATTATTAATCATAAGCTAGAGTTGAAACTCTTCCCATCTATTTAGAATATGCAATGACAGCAATTGAGATTTATATTTATATGTCAAAAGAGCGCTAATGACAGAAAGTCAACAAAATGAATCCATTTGAGCGAAGCCATAATATAAGGTGCACTTTTAATAGCGATAATTTTGTCAGAATATTAAAAACAGCGACACGGGTGTTTACAGATCCGCAGAGTAGGTAGGTATCAAGCGAGATAGAACTGATCTTCATAGGAATATCCTAAAAAGAAATAATAATCAGAAATAAATTCAGTTGAAGATAAGCAATTACAAACAATCTGCGGGGCATTTTCTGGAAGGACTATCCGATGATGTTTGGCTGAAACTTGTGTATGCACAATAAATGATATGTCAATTGTCTCTGATGGCTCACCACCGCCTCCCTTCAGCTGTAGCATTCGGCGGTGTAATGCTTGGATAAAAGAATGGCATCCCAACTCGTCCTCTCCCCTTAGCCCCTCTTTTGTATGGATGGAAAAAACTGTCACATACACATATAATTTCGCCTAAAGCAGAAAGAAGATCCCGGTTAAGTAAGCCATATGCTGCATCTGGTTATGTCAACACCAACATTCTACCTAGATTTTTTCCTCCTACTAAGCACGCACATCTTGGAACGTTATCTCTGAGGGCATCCAGATCCAAGACAAATACTCGATAGCTTGCGTGTCCAATTGGAAAAAGAATAGTGAAATGTGCTGCAGGACGTATTGAAGACCAACAAGCCAATGTGTGTATTGTTGTTATAGCTCCTCTATACCGCACTTTAAGGACTAGATTTGAAAAATTTTTCTAGGGACTTCTTTAATATTTGTGTAATTATGGCTTAAATATGCATTTCCGTCTCAGAATGTAGCCGTGAATCTTCAGATCATCGAAAATGTAAGATGATTGTTATATACGTATTGTTATTAAGAAGATTCATCTTGTACAGCAGAACTAATTATGTTAATGATTTTAAAGACATTTTTGATAAAAAGAGAAAATAAATTTTATTCCTGCTTAACTTGATATATACTTAAGTTGAAAAGTTTTTAAGTCGAATATAAAACTATATTCAGATATTTCGCGATAAAAAAAAAATAAAAAATTCGCCGTCCCTGTTAGTAATTTCAGCCATTTTTCTTAGATAACTGAGAGTCGGCATTCATCGCTTTCATTCATGAATGAAAAGCTTCAGGGGTAACAAACGAAACGAAGCCATTCATTGAAAAACTTTCTTTATTCCAGCATAAAATCAAGTTTGGGGATACATTCACTGATATTCGAATAATAAACGTCTCATCACAGAGGAAGTTAAAAACAGATACAAAAAAATAAAAAGGAAAAAAACTGCGCCTTGTCTATCCGCCCGTCGGAGATCTCCTCTCCCGCCCTGTTCATAATTAACAAGTGCCCATCGCGTGTCCTGTGACATTTAAAGAAAAACTGCTTCACATTTCACCCTTTTGCGAGACAAGGTGGACGAGCACCTGGCCGGACTTGCGTAACCCCTCGAGCGCAGGTAAGTAAACAAACGGAATACCAAGCACAAGGGGGAGCCCATTGGATGGTGGATTACCCGTTCGTCGACGAACCTTATTGTCGCTCAACGTCCGTCGCATGCTAATCTAGTCGAGCACGGGCTTTATTGGGGTCAGGCCTTTAATAAACCATCTCACCACTTTGGAAATGAAAGACAAGTGGGGAGAAAGGGGAAGAAGAAAAAAAAGAAGAATCGAGTTTACATTTGCCTGCGTATTAATAGATTTGTTATATTGGGGAGAACGAATATAAATTTTAATTTCCCTTGATTTGTTTATGGCATAATATTTTATGTACACGATTTTTAATATAGCATTTTACGATTACCATTCACTGCCTTCCCCAGACATAAATTGATTGCAGTTTAGAACCACTCAACATATCCGTCTTCCCAAAGAGCGTTGTATATTTTACTTTCTTCACTATATTTCAGTTTTAATCCAAGACGCGGGTGATATTGTCACCTTATCCAATAACAGAGACAGCTACTTACCATAAGAAATTGCCTTTCCTTAGGTGTGAAGAAATTGCTTTAATATACGTAGACCCAATTTCTTTCAATGCCTTTGTACAAATGGTATAAAAGTAAAACAGTACGTTAAAGATAATTTTACAAAAATATAATTGAATTCCGATTAAGTATCAAGATTATAACGTTATTATGTTTAATACTTGATGATCTATTAAATATTATTCTATATTACTATTATTACTTATTAAATTTTAAATTGGATGTTTTAAAGGTCTTCGTAAAGAGCTAATTTTGTGGGTAAACTATTTTAAAGCCAGTGGCACTATATTTCTTATTGATTTCAATCCATTTTCTTCAATTGAGATAGTTTTGCAAGAGCATCTGAGTTGAGCATAACGTTTAAAGAGAAAAGTAATCAGCATTCCGCATCAGTATATATTCCGATGGAATTAATTTAAGCACGGAGGTGATCGAGCAATTTTCATTTGTTTGCTTACGGGAGAAACATAACTTCAGGTAAGAAGCTCGTAAAATTTTTGTTTAAATTTAAAATTGCCCGTCAAATAAATTATAAGCGAACGTTCGAAACGAACTCCAAAGGCGGCGATTGCGGTATTCATATAAATGAGAACAAGAAATTTGTTGTTACAAGGCCCTGCAAATGAGTCAACCAATGACGTTAAACGTAGGCATAACACTCGAGAGTGGTTTACATTGGAAATGAGTTTCGTGGAACCTTCCGTGACAGGTGCAAAAGACAATCAGAGCAATTTCTCCCTGGCGCGCTCCTTTTTCCCGCCTTCACCGCCCACGCAACGTCATCATCACTTCCCCCTCCCCTTCTCCTCCTTAAATGCTGCTGCCAACCATAATGTTAAAAGAGATGAAGCTTTTGCTCTCCTTCATTTCCTACGAGACTATACGACTCTGGGATAAAAATATCAATAACGTCAACAATATAAAATCCGTTCATTCTCATGCTATTTGCTGTCCAGTCGCAACGTTTCATTAAGTAATAAGCTCTCTTACAAGCTTTATGTGACCTTACGCGGTTAGTATTTTCAGGACTGAGAAAAAAAGAAACCCAAAGACTAATAAATGACATTTCTTCCGCCTGATCATCTCAATATTCTCGGAATATAAATAGAAACATCACTTATTCTTATTTTCATCAGGTCACGTGCTTCTTTCGTGCGGAGGACAACAGGTGGCCCTTCCACGAACTATAACTCCTATAATTTTTTTCCTCTCTCCCATCTTTCCCACAACCAGTAAAGTCCAAAGGTTCCTTCGGGCTATTGACGTCATCACTGCTGGTTATGAATTCCGCGAGAGGCGATCGTTATTAAGGTTTTAAATCTGGAGCTGCAATTTCGTTTCTTTTTTTTTATTCTTTTACGTGCGCTGTTGTTGTTGTTGCTGTTTTTCGTTGCTCACCTGGACCTCCGAATGACTCACTCTTATCCACCTACCCTCACTCGATGCCTCCACACCCCTACAATCTTTGTATCACAATACAAATAAACATTGTGTTGCTCCTCTTGGAATAGGAGGGATCGGAATCAAATGAAAACACCCATGATTTCCTTAACATCTTCCTCCGTCTTTGTTAGAAACTGAAATAACAAAGTGCCGAGACAATAAATAAGCCTTTTAATTTGTTTATTTTGGCACATTTCTCATGTTTTTAAACGAAAACGATTGAGTCCGAAAATACAATTTCGGAGAGTGTAAATTGAATTTTTCGCAGATTTCTCTTGAGTTTTTGGTAACAGTTTTATGGTTTTGAACCAAAGAACGAGGAAGCGATAGTTTTAAAACTGTAAGCTAAATCGTTTTTGAAAGGAACAATCACCTAGTACATTTGTTTGTATACCTCAGGTGTTGGCAAGCTACTTCACTCGGAACAGGAACTCATTATCTCTAACAACCCTCGGGGAAGCAAACAGAATTGAATGATAGATATGCAATAGAAAACAGCTATCTCAGAGAAGATGCAAGAAATGGAACCACAAGCGTACACGAATTATTAATCTAACACTCGACATCTAACAGAGGCAGGGGATATTGATGGGAACTAATTATATAGATTCACGTGACGTAAAATGGAGAATAATTTTATTCGTACTCGCTACTCATACGTTCATCTTGTCCGCAGGAATTTAACATGTGAATGTTTATCCAGGTCAAGGAGATTCTGCAGTTTCTCTGCACTTGAAAAACTGTATTTCTTAAGTTACATAGACTTGTGATCGAGATTCTATTCTATAAACAGTATTTGCTTTGACAAATTAAAACGATAAAGATTGGATTGACTAGAGAAACGTACGAAGTTCTGATTCAGGAAACATAATTATTTCTGTTCTGATTCGAGCATCTGATCTGATCATTGAATGATCACTTGAAATGCTAAAATGTATCGGGGGCAAAAAATTACCATCGATTTTTACAACTCTGTTCAAGCTGTATAGTCATATGGTTTCACGTTAACGGTCTGAGCGTACTTGCCACAGAATGTAAGTCAATCTGCCCAAATCAACCGTGAATGACATTATTCAAAAGTGAAAAGCGTCAATAGCGGAAACACTATGCCATGGCAGTGGACAAGCACGCAGTCTGGCCGACAGAGATCGACATGTCTTAACCATGTTTTTCCATCAAAAGTTGCTTACTGCAGCAGCGCAACTATGGGAGGAGGTCCAGTAAACCGTGGAGTCCACTGTGAGCACCATAGTCTAGGTTACAAAGGTCGAACTGCTGTCCATAAACCAAACGTTATCTTGCCTAGTAAAAGGAAAGACTTTGCTGGTCAAGGCAACATCGGATTGAAGTAGTGTGGACAAACGAATCACCCTTTTCCAGTGAGATATGGAACCTGGATGTGAGAACGGCATCTACATCCTGTTTCTTGTGGTTTGGTCTTTGTGTACTTATTGTAGTTGATTGAACTATGAACAACCAACCACTAAACATCCTGGACAATTATACGCTTTTTACAACGTAGCAGCACGTCAGTGAAGGGCCGTTTGTCTTCCACCAGGATAAGCACGATGCCGCAAAGACCAAATTGTTACCACCTGGTTTGAAGACAGGTAGTAACACTAATGTATTAGCCAGCATAGGTAAAGCCCCGAGCTCAATCTAACAGAACATCTCAGTCGAGCACGTGAAAGAACCCAGAAAACAAATAATCAATCAATCGAGGCTTTAAAGGAGAAGTGGGAGAGTATACCACGACGTACGCCGGTTGTCAATATGGCAAATAATGGTGCCGGTGGCGCTGGTATCGCGAGAAGCAGAAGAAACAACATGGCTGCTCTCTTGCTTCAGCTTTTTCCCATTTCTCTTGGGGTCGCTGTGTTAATGTTGGTTGAAGCGATGATGTTTACGGCCGGATGCCCTTCTTGATACCAACCTCACTAGAGGAAATGTTAGAAAAGGGGACAAATACAAACATCCATTCTCTCGGCGGGATTCGAACCCGCATCTCGCTGGATCCGAGAGCGATAAGACCTGCACCTTAACCCTCTCGGCCACCGAGCCGGCGAGAAACAACATGGCTGCTATTGGGAAGAAAACCGAAGTATGAACCGTCATACGTATTTTTTTGCATTTGCGAGGGAAATCGGCATAACAGGTCCATAAAATAATTCGACAGCGTATGAGATATGAAAAAGTGTTTATTCTGCTAAAAAGAGCAAGAAGCAGCCATCATTAGGAAAGGTCATGCTCAGTGGGGTTTTTTTTTGGGGGGGGGGGTTCTCGTAGAGATATTGTAGCTCTTTCATGCATGAATTATTCCAAAATCGAACAGCATTTTTTCTTTCTGCATTAATAAACAAAGGAACACGGAAAAAGCAGAAAAAACATTTATTCATATTTTTTAGCATACAGTATTAATTTTAAAGTACTGTCCACTATAGTGGTCATTATGGATCTTTGGACTTTAATTCAATAGAAGGAAAAAATTTCAGACTAATCTCTTGAATCTTATTTTGTGTGAAAAATCTCAAAACCGAGTTTCTTCTACATAGCAGAAAATGATAGCTGTCCACTGTAGTGGCCTTGATGCATGAAAGGGTTAATATGTTATGCAAAGAAAGGTGAAATCATCAATGGACTTTATTATCAAGATCTCACGAAGAAACTGCGTCAAGAGAAGGGGAACGCTGTCGAAAGATGTTCGCATCTTTCATGAATAGCGTCACTATGCTGTAAGGTTTGAAATTTTGCTTCATGTTCCATATATCCTAGACAAAGCACCAAGTAACTCATTCTTCTTTCGTCGACTCAAAGAACTAATGTGTGAGTGCATACCAGTAGTGTTGAATGTGTGATAATTGAAATGGAAAAGTATTTTCAACGCCAAAGTTTGGATTTGTATTTTTATGGTATCAGATAGGTCGTGCGTCGCTGAAAAAATGGGTAATTTCACAGGGTTCATGTGTAGAGAAGGACTAATGCCTGTGCAAAACTTCATTCTTCAATATCTTTGTTTTCTGCCCAAAGGTAAGAACACTCTGAATGCTTGTTGTATTGACTTGCATCTGTTGACATCACCAGAACCGTTGGTTATAAAATTTTTCCAATCTTAATACTGACAAAATCATTCTAATTCAGCTGTTTGATGAATTACATTTCAGTGTTCCTCTCTGTCCCTTCTTGATTGAATTAAGAAGTAAAGACCAAACCTGCGAAAACTTGATTTTTTCATACAATACGTTCGTTATTACTTTTCACTTTCTCCTTGATCGATATAGAAAATAAGTGTCACTGTTCTATTTAAGTCATACTTTTTCAATTTTAAAATCATGTCTGCAATAACATTTAAAGTTTTGTTCTTCAATTTAAAAAGCTATCCAGAATATGTATTCGACATTGAAATTGCTCCCAACCAACAGGAATGAAATGAAGCTTTAACACGATTCCAGCTGTTAACATATACACGAAGGGAACATTGAGCATTGTTAGGTATAATATTTTCTCCAATGAACTCGGCGGAGATATCAGTCCTGTGCTATATTGGATCCATGAACATATTACTTCAATATTTAATTTAAGCACTCTTACGTGTTTTAATTATTATTTATTTATTTTTTTTTATAAATTTTCTAGCTTATAAAATTTTGTTTTTCAATTTCCAATTTTATCTTTATAAACATACAATTTTTTTGTTACATTTATGGATACACAGGCAAGCACGACGCTTACGAGAAAGACAGGCTCCAGCACTAAAAAGTCACCTGAACAAAATAGGTCTTCCAACAAACAAAAAAACACCGACTGTTAAAATCCAATATGGAAACAAGGAAGGTTGCATTGTTGCTAGACCTATTTTGGTCATGTGACTTTTTAGTGCCGGGGCCTGTCTTTTTCGTCGGCTACGAGACAACCACGTGGACAATGCAACATCACTAAAGATATAAAAATAATCACGTAACATAATAGCAATTCTTTGTGCCTAATCTTTTTAAACTTTCAAGTTCTTTGTTAAAACAATGCTTCTAGACAATAGCAACAATAACAAGCAATGATTAATCGTGAATGTATCACATGATTTGGTCAGTTGCGATCGGCATTGGTCGGACTTTTTAGACATAGCCTTAGTTATATCACAGTCATTTACTTTATTAAATTTCTGATTATCATTATTATATGGAAAACCACATTATGAGAAATATTAAAAAAGACCAACGTTTTGCTAAGGATGCCATGTTTTAATTAGGACCCTCTTACTCTTAAAAATATTATTTCATTAAGAGTGGAGAAAAATGTATTTAATAAATTTCTTTTAATTTTCTATAGAAGTAAAAAAGCGACGTAGCTTTAGTTTAACGATTTCTTGAATGTTAGATCAGAATTCTGACTTCTCATGGATTTGATTTCATGCGATTGGAGTTTTGGTTTCTTCTGTTTCTCCCCGCGATAAAACATCAAAATATTGTTTTTTAAGAATTACTAAGGGATCTATTAGTGTTTGCCAGTAAGAGGAGAGAGAGAGAAAAGAACCATTAGAATGAGAAGAAAGGGTTATTCGCGGTTGGAAGTGAAAGAGAGTAAAAAACGAGTTAAGGGGTGAGGGAGAGGAGAAAGGAGTGTGAGGGGAGGGGGAGATATCCAATCCAAACACCGTTTCTTTATTGTCGGCGGTCATTAGTTTTCATGTTTCTGCGCATGAGTAGAAGTTGTCAAGTTCCTGGTCGCTATTTCCGCATGTACGGCGCAGGCGCGATCGCAAAACGTCTTATTTTTCGTCCACGTGGAGATAATGCCAATCACCAGGGCAACCCATCAGGAATTGCCATGGCAACGCATCACTGATCGCCATAGCAACGAGACGCCGGCTCGACGACCATTATCAGGCATTTCTCCTCTGGAAGGTCTCTGGCCCTTCTGATTGGACAAATCGATCAACGCACCGAGGAAAAGGCAACAGTGACGTCATCAATGTTAGCCCCCAATATCCCTTAGGATAAAAAAAATAAATATTTTTTTCTCCGGGTTCTTTTTCTTTTTTCTTTTTTTTTGCCCCCTTCAGTACGTCTTAAGAATCTTTTACGGAAATTGAAGAGGAAAAATTATCGAGGACAATGGTCCAATGCAATCAGTTCTCTTTAATTAATAAGTAAAGGTCACCACAATAATCACGATAGTAAATTATTCTCGTAAATCTTTCGATTACAGAAAATATGACGTTAATCACGTTTAATCATTTCGGCCTATCGTGTATATTCAAAACACTCGGTTTTCTTAACCAGACACATAACTCATGGAAAATCTGTTTTTATGAATTCGTGGATGCGAATTTTTTCTTGCATTCCCCCCCTTTCCATAAGAGGAATGAAGCAAGGCAAAGTTCCCGTATATGAATGTAAATGTTATGAACGAGTTGAACGAGTCACCTGAGTAAATAAAACCAATGAACAAAAGAAGGAAACGGGACACAAGGCATTTTAAACACTACAGTCCTCTTAAAACTTCTTAGGTTTAAAACACGTCATATTTCTAGCGCAATAAAACTTCTTGAAAGAAGTTAGATTTGATTCAAATGACGTATCTATTAAAATAAATTATTCGTGTAGGTCTTTAATACTGTTTGTATCTCCACAGATGGATTGCAAAAGTTTTTTAGCGTAATTTATGAGAAGTGTCTCGGTAGCCCGTTTCAGAAAGGTTGATTCGATGAGTTAAGCTTCTCAATGCTAAGTTACTAGGTGCACAGTAAATTCAGGATGTAATGTTATAAATATGACTAAAAAGTTATAAATAATAATAAATTTCACATCGTTTGAAAATATAGATTGAGTCTAAACAGAATATCAGTCTATTTTATAAATTTAATATTTCTACTCTATTTTGCATAAAAGCTTCGTTTCTTAGGTTGAAGTGAATCAAGCTCGTATTAATGTCTACCTGATAGAGTGACTTTTCTTAAAACAAATTTGGTTATTAAGATGAACTCCGAGCATATAATTTGAAATTTAATCGGTCATATGAGTCTTCAAGCATTTTAGATAATGTCGGACAATCGGTAGGAAAGATATATCTTAAAGACATTAGGGTTACTCCTAAGATTACTCCCCTAAGCGGGACATTAAATCCAACATTAACCACGCTTAAGCACTCTCAAACAAAAAATAAATTAACATAGATTATTAATGGATAACAAAAATTAATGCATAACAAAGTTCTAATTTACAGAAAAATTTCTTGAAATGTAAAATCCTTCTATTTTGACTTTGTTTTTTCTGAGCCTTTTCTTTAACGACTGTTGACAGCACTGTCGCAACTAAGAGTTAATAGAATCATTTTAATTTGCATAAAAAAAAATCAATATTTATTGTCAGCAATTGAGAATTTCAATTTGTGAAGGCATTAAGATTCAAAGAAGCAAGTAGTATAAGAAATGTATTATATAAGAGTAGGAGTTGTAATATTGAATATCAAAAGGAGTTATTATTTTAAATTAATTATTCAATAAGAAATATATAGTCAAGTTCTAACGATTTTATTATATCGCTCAAAATTTAATCCAAGATGCGTAATCTGTTAGAAATAGGAAATATATTTTCGATGAGGTGACTTTTTTTTTGCCGTTAAATACGAAATATAAGTTAAATCACGTGCGCTGCACAAACAACGCACGCTCTCACCTCCGAACATCTTCACCCCCACCCATGCGACGCTTAGCTGTTTGGAATTCAAATAGCAGATTGCGAGTTCGAGCCCGGTTGGAGTTCAAGGAAGGGAAGATTCTTAAATGACGCATTCCTTAGAACGTGAGAAATAACAGAGACAATGTAAATGGCCATTTCCATGTAAAACAGAAAAAAAAAAATCTGCATATGCTAAATTAACAGGTTGGCTGTTTTCTTCATCTATTGACGGAATCGAACCCGCGATTTTTTATAGATATGTTTGAGAGCGCTATAAGCATGATTCGTTTGAATACGAAGGCTTGGCTGAAAATATCGCAGTTGATTTATGTTATATTGAATGTGTCATTTGGAAGGGATCGTCCGTCTAAACCAAACCGAGTCAACCCAATCCAATAACGAGGGGCTTGCCATGGCCTGTTGCGCTGATGACATCAGCTGATCTCGTTCTGTTGCCAGTGACAGGGAACACGAGGAGTGGGCCTATATGCTAATGAAGGTAGACAAGATTTCTCGTTCGCTCGAAATCGAAGAGTGAAATTAAATGAGAAAGTCGCAATCCTTTTTTGCAATGTAATCAACGGCAATCGTATACAGAACAGTTGTAATCTTTCGATCTTCAGCTTATTCTATCTGCTGCGCCGGAAAACATTCAAGTGACTCCACAAGACAGAGTTGTGCGGGTACAACAGATTTGTTAAGATTAATTAATGTTCAATTAAATTTGAATCAACTGATTAGACACTTTAATCACTATGATTTAAGTTCTCGAAAACAAATTTGAAGGCTGGCAAATTTAGCTCAAAATAAACCTTCAGCGGCATAGACATTTTCATTCTAACTTTATTATTATGATTACTATATCTGATTCTCTACAGCTGATTCCCGGAGGGAAAATTACATTCTATTTTTTGAACATCACGGAATCACATAAAGAAGAGACTTATACTCGACGTTTATTTAGCTTCCAGATCCCAAATATTACTTTGTGCACATTCGATGAAAAATATACAACAACCGTCGATTCTGTTTATTTAAAGCTCACAAGGTTTGTCCGGTTCGTAATCCCTTTTAACGCAGTTCTGGGGTATGATGTTCACCCACTGGAGAAACACGGGGATTAAGCCGAATTAGAAGGGGGGGGGGTGGAAGAAGAGAAAAGGGGGTGGGAGGGAGGGGGTAAGGAAGAAGAGGAAGTGAGCAAGCGCGCGCACGAGAGAGAGAGAGCGAGAGAGAAAGAAGAGCGCGAGAGTGTAGTTTTGGTTGAGGCCCGAATGGATAGATAGCTCGAAGGCCTGGCGTTTCCTCAATGGGACCACGAGGAGCGTTCCTGGGACCTCCTATATATAGCACCGACGGACGCACAGAGCTCACAACTGAAAGAAGAGTAGAAACGGTGCGCGTGCGTCACATGACACGCATGCCTCCTCGCGCACAATCCCTGTCACTTCATCTGTTTTCTCGTGAGCAATTGCTTTCTCGGAGTTGAATTGGAGCCACGCTTTTTCACGTGTCACATGGACAGGGATCCCCGGGAAAACAGACGATCCCCTTCGCTCCCTCCTCTCCATACCCTCCGGACTCGATTTTTAATCTTATAAGAAAACACGCAACAACAACAACATCAATAACAAACTATATAAAGACAGACAAGTGAGAGAAAGAGAGAGAGAGAGAAAGAGAAAATAACATTCAAGCACGACGTTCGTTCGTTCGGTCGGTCGCCTTAACCCTTTCCTCACCCGCCGTTGTTTCTCTTCTTTTTACCCCGGTCCGATCGATCGGCCGATGCTCCGGGAGCTCCGACGGAAGGAGTGACCCTTTCCCCGAATGATCGGCACCGACCGTGACACCGATTGCGGCGACCGACGACAACACCCCACGTTGCTATGCACGCAACAATGTCCATGTGGTTCCCTCTGCTAGCGACAGTGGTGGCTGTGGTGGCTGTGACAGGAACAGAACCGGCGACGACACTCCGTCGGAGGACCCATGCAAGAATTCGGAGAAGTAAGTACACGATCCATTATGTCTCACTTTTCAGTTTTCTACTTCAAAACGAACTCTTAATATACTGATCACTCACTCATAAACCATAAATGCAAATATTCTTGTGTGTTCATTAACTCATTTCACCACCTTTCCTCGTCCACTGACTTCATTCATTCAATTCTTTCTCTTACTAGATAATTTGTTTAACAGACAGCAAAAAGTTGTTCCTCAAAAGGCTCACGAATTACTCCTCATTAATACAAATACGACTTTAAAGAAAGAAAAATGCTTCAAAATTTCTACAAACCTGTTCTCGTAAAAAGCAAATCGCTTCATTAATGTATTCATCATCACAGAAATAAAAAAAGGCGTGCTACATTAGTTTTAACTCTCAAAACGTATATTAAAAAAACAACAACTACTTCTAGCTTCTAGATAAATTTTCTTCTATATGAAGAAAGCAAGCTATGTACTTATTGAATATATCAGAGCAGGGTGGGGAGGGGGGGGGCAGCTCTTCCTATGCTGTAATTCAGAAAGTGACAGATAGAGGGTGTGTATATATAGATACCCTCTTCTTTTTTTACTTTCTCTAGGCGTAGGAAAACCTATTTCTCTCCTCTCCTCCCCCTTCATTGTCCTGTATACGACTGCCAGGCGACACGTTTAGGTATTTCACGTGCTAGGTGGGTCCTCGTGACCCCTACAACTTGGCTTCCAAACTTCCTCCCTCCCCTCCTCCTTTCAGTCCTCCTCCACATCCAAATCAAGCAGCCATCGAGAGAACCCATCAATTACTCAGATTTTCTGAATGCATTGAACCTCTGGCAGCCTTTTGGAATAGAGGAATTAAGAGATTTCTTTCTTCTTCTTCTTCTTCTTCTTCTTCTTCTTCTTCTTCTTCTTCTTCACCACCCCTAGAAGCGTCTTCCTTCAAAGCCGACTCCTTTTGCTTTCTCTCTTTTTCCATTTCTCCTTCACTTAGAGCTTTCATATTTCTCCCTCTCTTTTTTCTTCTTCTTTCTTTCCAAGTGTCTTCTTTTTTCTAAACTGTAATAACGGCCTAGTAGACTGTGCTATCTACTAATAGACCAATGAACTGTGGTAAATGTACGTGTTATTATTATAAGATCATGGAAAAAAGGTAAAAAGATTATATACACTATTATATAAACGATGTTATGTATTTATATCGTTCCAAATGGTGACCAATGTTCATTATATATTCTAAATAGACGAGAAATTTGATTAATAACACGCAGAAGTCATTTCGCGTGCGTTATATTCATTGCTGATTATGCCATTCTTTCTTTTAGTATTGTGGGGAAACAAAGTAAAACGTTCGACGCGCACGCACACACACACACACACACACACACACACACACACACTGCTTTTATAGACTGAAAGATCATTTCCTTCATTTGAACTCTTTCATTATTGGCAAATTAATATATGCGATAGAAATCCGGTCAGGTAGCTCTGTTAGTAATATTTCACCCTTACAAAATAAAATAAACGTCATATTCAAAAGAATAAATTATTGAAAGCTTAAGGGCTCCTCCAGAAGCTTTAATATCCAACATTTTACTGTTAATTCTTTAAAGAACTAGTTTTGTCCGTTATCTCTGGCAATATCTTATTTCCTTTTCCTAGTGAATTCTATTTCTTTAAATGTTACTCGACACTCTAAGCAATGATAAACTTGTTTATGAAAATATTTATCATATCAACCTAAATTTTATGGCATCCGATTTAAATCGACAATATTAATATAAACTCATCGATTATTTTAAAATTTCCTTTTCAATTTTATCTTCTCATTAATCCCGTCTTTGAGCCTGTGGGGAGCAATGTCAAGGCGTTACTTCCTTGGATCGTACAGAACTATAATTTATTAAAAAAAAAACGCGTTTCCAACTTCAGTAAGAATCTCTTCAATTTAAATTCAAAGACACTTTAAATTTCAATGATATTATATAATATCTAAAAATTTATCTCAATTAAATGCAAATAAGCATAACGCTCCATTACGTGTTAACTTTTTTCTTTCCCAAAAGGTGCTTCAAAAGAGAATGATAAAGACGAACGAACGAACACAGCCTCTCTCTGAGTCAAACGACTTTGGTGGTTCTTCGACGAGGGGGTCGTGACTTGGGAGTCAATAGTATGTAGTAGGAGAAGGTGAGGGCGTATTGTCTGGAGTGATGGCGCGGGGAATCTACCTGTTTTTTTTTTCTTTCTCCTTCTTCTTTCCTGCCTGGGCGGGCCCCCTTTTTCCCCCCAACCAACAGGTAAACTCTACAAGAGTCTAAAGCAGCCCTGGTCTGGTGACCCGTCCCGTAACTTCTTCTACGTGGCCTCATTAGTCGGCTCGGGCCGCGAACCCCTGCCCTCCCCCTCTTTTTTTCCGTTTCATTTTTTTTTCTTTTCTTTTTGCTGGAAACAACTTTCGCTGCTGGGGATTCGTTAAATTGCCGGTGTTAATTGAACGATGACATTGTTGTCGCAAAGATGTTAATCAACCCTTCCCTTCATTAATAAAAAAGAAAAGAAAGAAACGATGACAAATCGATAAGACTGCTGACTCAAAATGATTTGTTTATTTACTTATTTGTTTGTTTGTTCATAAAATATATAATTAGGAAACTCATCCAATATTTTAGGAAAATTATCATTCTCATAAAAATGACTCCTTTTTTTTTTTTCATTGATCTTTAAAAATTTCTATCCTATTGCAGTCAAAATAAGCACAATAAATCATTTACTTTAAGATCTTTTGGCGACTACGAATTTTGACAAGAATTTTATATTTTTTTTTTTAGCCCTACGCACAACCCCCCTGCCACATAAAATAAACAAGGTCTGAAAACAAGCAGTCACCCGATGGTGGTGCTTGGGGCTAAAGGCCGTAAGGCTTATAAAGGCCAGGAATGATGATGATGATAAAAAAACATATATATATGATACTTTCGTGCAGGAGATAGAGCAGGCTGCTGTATTTCTCTACTTAAGCAGTAATTTACGGTGAAAATGGAAACAAATTGCTATTTGTTAATTAGTATATTTTTTATTACTTCTTAGATTTGTTTAATTTGCGATAATTCCGAGTATGAAAATATCAAATTCATAAAAAGACAATTAAATAATCATATCTATATTGAAATTCATAAAAAAACAGTTGAAAATGGTTGGTTGGTTTGGTTTGTTTGGTATTAACGTCCTTTTCAACTGCCATGGTCATTTCAGGACGGCGTTATAGGGGCCGCAAATTTTGCCTCGCAAGGGTTCTTTAACGTGCAGCCGGCAAACGACTACACGGGACCAACGGCTTTACTTCCCTTCTGAAGAAAGTGCGTCATCTCAGGATTTTCCCCCTGTAAAAAATCCTCGTCGTCCTCGGGTATCAGAGGCGATCACACAACCACTGAGCCACCGAGGCCGATCCAATTGAAAATGCATGCTGCTGCATTACCTTAACGATGTTAATTTAAAGCATCGATTTTGACTTCAGATTCGGACAGAGCATCAAAAAGTAAGTAAAAATTACATTTGGCACACACGTCCTATCTATTCGGGAACATGGTCAAAATGACGGTTAAAGTTAAAACCAAAACTCAATATTTAAATGTACCCATTAAATAAAGTTTAAATCCGCCGGTATAAACTAAATTTGAAGGTGTTTTAATGCTATCGCGGGCTATTAAGTGAAGAAACCAAAAATTCAAGAGCAGAACCTAATTATACGATCTATATAAAAGAAACAAACATTATTAAAACTCAATAGCTCCAAATTTTATTGTTCTATTATGTGGTGCTAAGGCGAAATACAGCGCGTAATTCCGTCTTTTGCATTTCCTACTTCATTGTGATAAAATAGTCGTCGCCTTTCATATTATTTTCACGTCACTTATTTTCTAAGAAACTTTTATTTTCTGAGAAAAACGCAAAAGGAAAAGGAAAAAGCACCAGTTCATCAGTTTGTGAGCGCAGAAACTTGCGAAGGGATTGACAGACAACCAATATGAAGTTGTCAATAAGAAGTCACGTCCAACGCGTGACTTTGCACGAGATTAGCCTTCCACAGATTTCGGAAAACGGAACAAGCATCAGCTATAAGCGGGCGATTACATTTTTCTTCATTTTTATCGATGCTGACAAACTTCTTTATATATTTTTCACGCGTCAGTGACGCAATGAAGACAGAAGAAGGGATCTATTCAATTGCTATACAGTAACAATTTTTTATTCTTGAGTATTTAAAGCAATGAAAATTTCATAAACTAAATCGATTTCATCGGCTTTCACTATTTCGGTGAGCTTTCTCAGAAGTAGTCGTCGTTTACGGAACCACTTTCAGTATTAAACAAACTGAAAGTTATCTTTTGTGATTGGATCGTAAAAAGAATTTAAAAAAAATCAATAATCAAAACTGCCTGGACCAAAGAATTAAAGGAGATGGTGAAATTCTTGTTATAACGAATATTTCAATAGACGGATTTACTTCCAATTTCCGATCAAACGAACTGCTCTTGCTATAATAAAATTCCAATGCAATAAAAACCTCAGTATAATAAAAGTTTCACTGAAAAATATGCGCATGTCATTCCTCGTTTTAACGAACTATTATAAAGCAGAAATATGACAGACAGGCCCATTTATTCCAAAATCTGAACTGTAAAATTTAAATATTTGCAGCTGGCAAGCAAAACAGATGCTGCCAAGTAGGACATCATTTCTGAATGTTGGTTTACACTCTTAAGAGACCATTGAGTAATTATTATTATTATTATTATTCAACCGATTTAAGGTCTCAGAGCAAGTGCGATATAGCGAATACATTTCTATTCCGTGATTAGTCGGATTTACCGTATTGGTAGTTAAGCTTTGAGTACGAAATAATGAAGGCATGCTCTTTGATAAGACGTTTTAAAAGAGATTTTTCTTTGTTCATTGCATTCTTTTGTAGACGTATTTTTCATAAATTAACGCGTAACCTTTTAAACTAGCTTTTTCCCTTCAAAACTTGTTAAGTTCCCTTATTCCAAACACAAAGAAAAGCGTATAACCAATAATTAATTTTTTGGACCTCAAATTAAATTTTCGGATGAGAAAATATTTTCTTTTTTTTTCTTTCTTAAAACATTTTTCAAGAACTTTATTATACATTAATAAAAAAAACAAATTTTCTTTTTTTCCACCCCTTCTTTCATGCGAAATATTCTCCTACCTTCGTTTTTCCCCCTTGCAGTTGGTTGTTGTTGCCACCTCGTAAAACTTTTTACATTATTTCACTTTTCCTCCCTTTTCTCTTCCCTTTCAATTTTTTTTTTTTAATTTTTCTCTCAAAAAGAATGAAAGGGAAAAAATATCACGAAAAATTAAAAGAAATTCAAAAAAGCTGAAAAAAAATAATAAAAAGCGCCCTTCTCCTCCCCGTCCCCTCCGTCAGTCTTCGCAATAATGAAATGCTTCGATGAGAAAATTTTCTCGTTTTAAGAATTTCCATCGGAGCAGAAGAAACGTAGTCGACTGAGAACAATGGTGAAACAATCACGTGGCTCTTCTCGTCTGCTCCGAGCGTTTGAACGAGAACAAAAGGCGCGGGCGAAAGGGGCCACCGAGCTTTTCTAAGCTGCTTTGTTACGCTGCTCTTTTGTATAAGGAGCTTAGATGGCAAGAGATGCTAGAGATACGAAGATTTATTAGTACACGAGTGAACCGCTAGACGCCGTCGAACCCTCTTCCAGACCGGGGTTGCTGCCTTGTCGTCGGACTAGTTAATTATATATGGTCTAAGAAATTTAAAAGAAAAATCTACAAATAGCTAATTAATAGTCGCTTCTCTAATCTCCGATTGAAGTTTTCGACCTCCGAATTAAATCTCCATGCGATCGAAGGCGACGGGAAAGCTTCCGCCCTTACTCAGTCACTGGCTCATTTCCATCAAGAGCACACTTTCGAATCCATGATTTAGCATGGGAATTGCAGATTATTTTGCAATGAAATTAGGAAAAGAATTTAATCCAAATGGAAGCGGTCTAATTTAACAGTGGGTTGAAAACTTATCAGCACATTTTATTCATTACATAATCCATTAAATGTCACTGTGACACAATCTTCGGAACACTAAGCAAAGCAGAAGATCCATTCGTGGAATCATTGAACTTTCTATTTCTTCGTCCGGTTCCTTCGCAAGTAACATCTCGGCTCACAAGAAAACTCTTTTCATAAAATATCTACTAAATTCAAGTTTGCTTTATTATAGAAGACCCGATTTCGATATAATAGCTTTTAATAAAGTAGCTGGAAATAACGAAACTAGGTATTCAAATGTTTTTCAAAATCGAACATGAAAAGAAAATGAAAAATTTTCCTACAACCAATGAAAAGCCAGATTTTATTAATTAACTTTCAAGATTAACATTTATTTTATTCTTTCAACTTTATAAATAAAAAGGCTTAATATATAAATGCCTAGGCAGATTTTCAAATATTTCGCTGTAGAACAATAAAGTCTTTACAATTAAATAAAGCTTTGCTACTGAAGTAGTATTATAAAAAATAGGGCTAAATATTTATATCCCAAAAGGAGCAAACATGATTAACTTTTACCAGCAAAATTAATTCTAAGAGCATTAAGATACACTGAATTTTCTTTGTACAGATAATTAGAACCCAATTCTTATATAGAAGAGATGAGATTTCTCCTTCTGAATAATAAATTTCATGATGTCATATTTCAAGCTTAATCTTCTGTTCACCTGGATATTTGTTTTCCTTTCTTGTATTCTTTGATTGATTGATTCGAAATCAGCTCGACCTTGTTTCCGGGAGCTTTCTATTATGTGGCTCTTTATGATACGCAACTCCATCACGGCAAACGAATCGTTCTTATCCCATGGCCTCGAAACAGTAATAAAGACTTTATAAAGCAAAAGATGTAAAAAGCTGTCAGGAAACTGAACACTTTCTGAGAAGTCAAGATAATGACTTAAATTACCAAAAAAAAATGCCATTGAGCTGAATTATCTATAATAGATAATGAGAAATAAACTCATCATAAAAAAAAACACGTTCCACCTCTAGAAAACCTATGGGATGCTATGTTAAGACTCCACCGCTGGCACAAAGATCCGCAAGCGCTACAAGCCAAAGTTCAGTCTGTATGGGATGAGCTGAGTCAAGACTACTGTACGTTAAGAATTAAATAATAGTGATTATAAACTGGAGATGCTCTCCAAGCATAGGTATGAAAAATCATTGTACGTTAAGAACTTGTACGACTCCATGCCACGACGCATGGCAGAATGCATTAAAAATGACGGTCCAACATCCTATTGAGAGTTGTATGGTGTTGACCAATAGAGTTTGTCTTACCCACATCATTTTTTATTCATTTGTTGTTGTTGGTGAGTACTAACTTCATGTCAAATATCTTTTCAATCTGACGATTCCTTCTGTGTGCATCTTTATTTCCAACTGTTTAAGCTTCAGATAAACTTTTATTGGATTCATATAAACTTTTAATTAAGCACTTTCAGAAGAGTCACTCAAGAGTCTTTACATTAAAACGTCTTCTAACGATAGACTGTAAGTTAGATATTTTATTGTTGTGAAAATTATGAAGAAAAATAATATTTAGGAGAATGAAAATTTTTTCAAACCACACTTTCAATATGTTTTATAATATCCCAAATTCGCCATTTTTTTTAGTGGTACAACCACAGTAGAGATATTTATATGCTGTCTTTATTAAACATTGATGTTAAATAAAATCTTGTAAGCAATCCAAGGAGGAGCTTTAGCAGTGAAGCAGAAAT
>JAHWFO010066978.1:977036-1027720 GCA_023313115.1 Rhysida immarginata | reverse complement strand
AATTAATTAATACACGACGGTTAAGTGTTACTCTTGTTACGTTTGTTTTATTTGTTTATGTTACAAGCTTGTTTTCTGTAATTGAATTAAAATAATAAAAAGTTTACGGTAAATTGACTAAAACAAGGCTATAATAAAAATATTTTTTTTATTTAATTTAATAATTAAACTCCGTTTACACTGAACTAAAACACGCATTATATTTATTTAAACGAAGCGTTATTTAAAATCGGTAAAAATCCCGTGTAGCATCCCTTAATTTTCTCGGCTGACATCGATCAGCCCCATCGCGTTTATGTTCTGAATTTATTATTGTAACACACCTAATTAATATGTAAATGATTTATCATATTATCGAAATTATATTTTAAGAAATTTATGCAAGAAAGAATCACGAAAGTTTCTTGACGATGAACTTCAGCTAACGGGCGGTCATTCATGTCGGCCTGGCCGCTCATTATTCAACAAATGAAAAACTCTAAATAGATGATTATAATTATATACTCTTCATTAGATGATTATAATTACCTTGTAAGTGGGAAAGTAAAAGAAAACCTCGTGTATCGTGTCAAGGAGCTACAGGTGAGTAAATCAATTATCGTGCTAACTTTAATACAGTTTTACATAAATTTCATACATTTCTAAATAGATTTAATACAATTTTAAATAAATTTAATAGGATTTAAATGAATTATATTTTAAGAAATTTATCCGAGAAAAAAAATCACGAAATTTCCGTGACGATGAACTTCAGCTAACGGACGGTCATTCATGTCGGCCTGGCCGCTCATTATTCAATGTACACCGTCATGGAACTTTCGTTATTTTTTTTCTCGCATAAAATTCTTAAAACATAATTCATTTTATCGTATTTTATTCATTTAGAAATGTATTAAATTTATTTAGAAATGTATGAAATTCATGTAAAACTGTATGAACCCAATTTGTAAAAACTGTATTAAAGTTAGCACGATAAATCAATAGGCTTAAATCGTTCACTCACCTGTAGCTCCTTGACACGATCCACGAGGATTTCTTTTACTTTCCCACTTACAAGATAATTATAATCATCCTTGGCGTAGAAACATATTCGTTTCACAAAGAAATCGTACAGATCGAGTGATGTTACTGTAGACCACGAATTCACGTCGTTCTTGAAAAACGTTTCTAACATATCATCCATGGGATCTGGCAAATTGTGCTCTTCAAACATTAATTTCTGCTTATATCGTTCGCTGGCTACGCCGTTCAAACTTTTAAAATATCTGCTTGACATAATATAAACAGAAAAATCGCCTAATATTTGTATAAAGACTTGTAATTTAAACTACACTGTAGTTACACTGTACTAAATGCTCTGAAACGGAAGTTAGTAAGGGCTGTCGTAGGATCGGTCACGTGGTTTCCTGTGACGCGTTGTTTTGTTACCGAAACGGTCAATACTTTTAAGCATCGTTATTGCTTTTAGATATTACAGAAAAAGTTAGCGTTACGATCACTAAATTAATCCGAGACAGGATTAACTGATTTGATCACGCGATAAAACATTTTATTGCTTAGTTTCACGATTTTTACGCACCCTTATTTTTAATTCACTCTCAAATATTTAAAGAGAGCGCATTAAAATATACGATGTTGCAAATTTATGGCATCTCTTCTGCACGACAGAGAAACTTTAAAAAAAGAATAGAGAATGGCAACTTTAGCCTCGTACATAATTGAATTAATGAAATTAAGAGAATTTAGAAAACAATAAAACGAAGCAGAAAAGCGCCATTGAACGGGGTTGAAGAAAGGGTTTCGGGGACGAGGGGCAAGGAAGAAAGAGTAGAAAGGGGAGGGGGGACCATTTGCGATCTCTGGAAACGCGTAAAAAGCATCTCACGAGAGAAGAAAAAGAGAACGTGACTGGGCTGTCGTCAAAGGCTCTTCCCTATTAAAAACTATTAACGCCGCGCAGATGACGTGCTAAGCGTGTCATTTGAATGCAGTAAAACTTTGATAAAGTTCAATTTGAGCGTCGCCTGCCACTATTAAGCGTCCACGGCGTGAACCTAATCAGACGGGCGCGGTGACGTAAATATTCCCGTCCGAATGGCTGAAGACGGTGCCTCTCTTATCTACTCCCAAAACGTCTTGACCCTTTAACAAGTTACGTCATAATAAGCGACGAGGCGCAATTCTTCGCACGTAATTTACACGCGACACTTCCTCTGAAAAGCCGGCGCTGATTTACGCGCCCTTTAAGGAGACTCACGAGACCTTCCATTGTTTCATTTGTAAGCAGCCCTACTTCCGGTTAATAGACGACGAGACAATAAACGGCGGGGCTTCTCGAAACTAAAGCTGGAGCTACCCCGTCCGATCCCATGCTATTCTTACTTCATTGTTGCAGAGATCGTTGTGCTACTCAATTGTCGATCGATTACCATAAAAAACCCACATGTTATGCTCTCATCTTTAGACCGTTTTTTACGCAAACTTAATCCTCCATCTCCCTTTGATTTATAATGCATCTCGTATGTTTGCTCACAAGAGGTTTATCATAAATGCTTTGCATAATAACTCATAACTCTTAGAACAATACCTCTTATGTCGATTTTCACCTGTTCCACACACTACACTTTTAGTGAAACCATTTCCTCCAGAAAATAAGGTATTTTATTATCTATCATGCATCGAAAATTTACTTTCGTTTTAAATTATGACGCAAGGTCCTTAATAGGATTGTATGGAATATTGTTTTCCTGGTAATTTTCTGATATACTTTTCTTTTTGCCGTTTTTAGAATCGGCCTCGGTGGCTCAGTGGTTGCGCGATCGCCTCTGATGCCCGAGTACGCGGGTTCGATCCCGGCCGAGGACGACGAGGATTTTTCAGGGGGAAATCCTGAGATCACGTACTTCCTTCGGAAGGGAAGTAAAGCCGTTGGTCCCGTGTAGTCGTTTGCCGGCTGCACGTTAAAAAACCTTGCGAGGCAAAATTTGCGGCCCCTATAACGCCGTCCTGAAATGACCATGGCAGTTGAAAAGGACGTTAATACCAAACAAATCAACCAACCAACCGTTTTTAGAACTGATTTTCTCATTTTCACTGACGTTTGTACTTCTTCAAGTGGTTCTATTCTCTGTCGTTTTTGGCTATTCGAATCATCGTAATTTTTTTCTCAAGTTGGACTTCAAGAGCTTCTGCTTTTGTCAAATGCAATGCCTTTCTAAAACCCTTATGATTTAAGCAATGAAAATGATGACGATATGAATGACTCGATACCAGCCAGGTACTTCGTATATTGTTGTGCAAATTGTGCTCTGCACAAAGATGTTAAACCGAAATAGGCGCCATCAAAATTTTTTAAGGAAACTTTTCTTTTAATGGCGGGAAAATGTACACCGCGTAAAGGTGTAAGTGTAGCTGTTATTTTACTTTCGTTAATGTGAAGAATGTTCAGAAAGCAATCTCCCCGATTTTTCTCAGCCAATAATAAAGATAGGAAAATGAAAATTTGTAAGCTGCAGTTTTAAAGTTTCCCGTGTTTCTGTGTGGAATGGCACGGCATTCCGACAGACAACGCAGCTGCAGTAATCTGTTAAAATGGGCTCCGTGAACGACACTCGTTACAAATAGCGAGCTGTAGTCGAATTCCTGATTGTGCAGAAAGAAACTGTGGTAAACATTTACAAACGTTTGTGTGCTCTGTATGGAGCAGTGCAGTCAGTAGAAGCATCGTTGGACAGGAATTCGACTACAGCTCGGAGAATTAGAGCTTCTGGAAATGATGATTGTAGCTGGTTCCTGACACAGATAATATGTTGAATCGCGCTGATAAGGATTGGCACATCAAATCTTCATCGACAACTGGTACTAAGCTTCCAGTAACGACAATACACGCTCCCACACAAATCTGAAAACTCAAGAAACAGTAAGTGCAAAATTGGACTGGACTATGCTCTCCCGTTCCCCTATAGTAGAAGGTTAGATAAAAGCGGATACAGGCAAGGCAAGCATGTACTTGTTCCACCTACAAGACCGGATTATGTGGGAAAGGAAACATTAATTAATATTGAGAATAGCTTTCATAGATTTTGAAAAATTATTTTCCAAGAAAAATATTGCGGGAGATTACTTTCTGAGCAACCTTTGTATAGCAACTTTTACATAAATTGGTCTAGCTCAGTTTACATATCTTGGTATGAAAGTCAACCATTTAATCAATAAAGAAAATTACTTAAAAGTCGATAATAATATATCGAAGGACCTCTGAAATATTTTGCAAAAGTATGCAATATGCCATTAAATGTCGTTCAGATTCAAGTGTCGACTTGTCTACAAGAAATTCTACAGGATGTGAACCAAGTAAAGACATATGTGATGGTTCTACAAAAACGCAGACTGCCAGATTTGGTTTATTTATCTTCACATTTTAAGATGGCGTTCAACCATTGAAAGGTCGGTGCACTCGGAAGACTTTGATTGAACTCTGTACTTGTTTTTTGGAGATTATTCAGCAGGGGCATCAAGGAGGGATCAAACGACGAGCATGTGGATCCTAATGTGAGATAATACAGATGATGAGGTGCAACGTATCCGGAAGCTAAAACGTGGGAGGAGAGATCGCCGTTGTTCGGCCTCTTGGCGACACTTCCGAGAAATACAGTTCTTTAGCGGAAACGAAGGGAGTGAACCTTATAAAACAAAAGTATTTAAAAGAAATGGAGGGGATGATCACTTTTCTTGGATTTCCAGCGATTTTCAAGTGTAATTTAAGATAGAAAAAAAAAAAAACAGCACCTGGAATCATCTGTTATTTTAACATGCAGTATTTTTTTCTAAAACAAAATAGAGTATGTAATCTCCATCTCCAGAATTTTTATGGAGGTGATTTAGAAAGAAATTCCAGAAATTTTTTCCTAATTTTTTTTAGTAATTTTTTAAAATTATTTTTGCCAGAAGTATTACTCTTAGTTAATTGGGCCACGCAATTTTCTAATCCCAGTTTTATAATGTGAAAATTGTCACCGTTAGTTCATTGCAGTCTCTTCAGGTCGCAGTTTTTAAAGCCGATGAATAAATATCTCATTTTATTTGTTTATGCGTACAGTGAAACTTTAACACTGACATAAATATTTTGAAGTTTTACACCTAAAATTAAATGGGTAAACTGAAAGATTATTTTTCGTTGACAAACATGTAAAACAATTTAAACATGTAAATTCTTTTTACCAGCGGGTTCAGGTTTGTTGGTATTTTTTTTTTATATCACACAGCATTTTGAAGAAGTTTCCTCTCAACAGATTTTATAAAATCGATTTCTATGGCTTTTTGATTCAAAAATCACTTTCTCTTTCCCGATCCCTTCCATCGGAACTATTTAAACTCTTCCCTCCATTTTTCCCTCCCATTTTCTTCTTCTTCTTTTTTTTTCTTCTTTTTTTTAAAAAAGACGTTTTCCCCCCTTCTTTAATTGCCCAACTCTCGTTTTCAAGTTCTTTACCACGTCGAATAACGATCCAGTCGTTCGTAGCAAATTCTGCTGAACTTGGCGAAGCTCATTGTCCTGTTCTATCTGTCACGAGAGGCCGCGTCAGCAGGATGATGAGCGCAGCCGCAGTTTACAGTTGCTACACGTGGTGCAATGGCCGCGAGCGAGTTTCCGGCTTTACGATTACGTTTCCTGTTGGAGAGAGAGAGAGAGAGAGAGAGAGAGAGAGAGAGAGAGAGACGACGTTGCCAATGGCAACTGAACGAGAACGGTTAATTATTAGTATCGACTCCGTCTGTGTGTGTGAGTGAATGTGTGCTTGTGAGGATGGGTGGGCGCAGAATGGATTGCCACTGAGCGTGCGCACCAGACTTCATCTCCCTTCTTCCAGTCTCCTTACATCAATAAGCACGTTCGATAAGTGATAGAAGGACCCATTAATTACGATCATAAAAATAATATAGAATCGAACCGCAGGTTCTTTTACAGTAAATGCCATTGCGGACGTGAAGACAATGGGAGAGGGAAAGTGTTTGCCGCATGCTTCATCTGCATTTTGGGCTGACCTCACATACCGCTTTGAACATCTTCAGGATCTGAATTGTAATCGTCGGCAGAATTACCCGATTCAATTTGTTTGGTCAATGGAAATCCTCAAGAATACACGGGAAACCCATATTTCTTGAGAAAAGGGAAAAACGGCTGACGCCATAAACAGAAGTACATTTGGTTCTCTTCATTCTGTCTAATACCTTACGCACAATGTTTGGTTCATTTATATTTACAAACCTATATACAATACCCAGTTTCATGGCTTTTATACCTTATTCTTTTTGCATTAATCACAAAAAGTAAATCTGAAAATGTTTTGCGTCTTTTGGAACCAACCTCTTAGTGGATATTTCTGCAATTCAACCATTTAAGCGTATACCCATGTTAATGTTTCTATTATTGTAGAATGAACACGAATGCTGTTTAATGCTTCAATACAACAAGAAATTAATCCTTCCGAGGAAGGTATAGAAAAGTAGCGGAAGCGCTGAGGTCATCTATTTATACCCTTTTATCTGCACTCTTTAACCCCCCCCCCCCCATTTTTTTAATCGAACAATTGATTTTCTCGAACGTAGTATTTTGAAAATGAAAAAGAGCTCTATCTCCTTTCGTTTCTCATCATTTCCGAACGAATGATATATGACATGCCACATGTTGCCATAGTTCTAAAGACCAAGCGACTGCCACTCCCACAACTCCGACCCTATTGACACAATTTGGCCCAAACTTTAAAGTAATGTTGATCTTGCTTAGAGGAATCTGCATACCGAATTTCACTCCTTTATATGCATAAATATGTGTAGACCATTTGGTCCCCTCTAATTTCTGCCCCCGAAACTCCGACCCCAGTGGGCCCATCAAAACCAAACTAAATAGTGAAGATGCACATGCCCATAGTAAGCTACTTCCCGAATTTCAACCTTCTATCTCAAAAAATGCGGAAATTATGAAGGGGACGGACGGACGGACCTTCTATCTCCATTCTTCCGCTACTTAATAATATATTCCTTTAAATATTTTAAAATATTAATTTTATTTGTATATCAATAAGAGATAATAACGGTGAATTATCTTTGATGTGGCATAACGAAAATAATGCAAATGCCAAGAGACATTTCCAGAGACCCTAAGCCAGTTTCATAAAACACCAGACGCTATAGTTTCAGGAGTACATCACCTGATCTTTGTTGCATAATTATCAATATCATCTTTACAACAGCTTTTAATACTATCGTTAAGTTGGCTTCAGGCATATGGGTTGATAAACGGTTGCATTCGACATCTGTCAGAGTAGTAAATTATTATATACTGTAGAGTCCGCCAAGATAATGGATACATACTTTAACAGATGCCATCTAAAGACTTTTTTTCGAAGTTGGATCGAATTATGAATGATAAATTTTTCTTTCAACTAGACGGCGCAGACTTACCTGGATGAGATTTGCCTAGACATTGCAGAGGATAAAGAAGTGCAAATGGCATTGAGTTCTTCAATTGCACGTTCTCCTGATTTAACACCTTTAGAGTTTTACATTTGGGAGACTCTAAAGGATGTCGTGTATTGCAGAAAACTTGCGACCCTTCGGGAAGAAATTGAAACGGCATGGGCAGCAATTTTAGGAAATGTTGTACAAGTAGCAGGATGATGAGCGCAGCCTACAAATGTTAAGATCTGGAAGCCTACGCCAACTACTTTGAGCACCTTTGTAATTGTAGAAGTCTGAACTGCTTACAATAAGTGCGAAACTTAGTTCCAAACAATTTCCGCTCCTCAATTTACCATCCCTGAAATTCACGTGATACATATTAAAAAGTCCGTGTGCATTGAAGAATTCAAGGATCATTCTGAAATCGATCATTCATAAGCTGCAGTCTCGTACCAAATGATATTACTACGCAAGAAATTTCAAAATTTCAAATCACGAACATCGAAATACCCTGATTTGTTCACTTCTTATGTTAGCCTGTAGCTCAGGTACGAAATGAAAATTAGTCGGGTAATCCAACTAATACTGCGGGCAGTATTGAGTGCATACGGGAATATTAGAAATCGGCCAATACTTTTAGGATTTCAATATTACATATTTAAAGTAAATCCAAATTGGTAGACTAACCGCACGGAACTATGATGGAACTAATTTGCCCCCAAACTATAACAATACTCAATATAGTATTGGCTTTTTTTTAAGTCCAAAAATTTTTGGCCTATAAAGGACATGGAAATTTATATAAACATCTGACAGAAAGATCCTCTTTCAACAAATCTTCGAGAACTAAAAAAATGTCTGATGAACACCTGATCTTCCAGTGACTTACAAGTACTTCACCACCATATCGACCAATATTGTCAACCAGCGTACATGCTGTAATTCGAGCCATAGGGGTCCAATAAAATATTAAACAGTTTTAATTCATTGGCCAGTGTTTGTGGAAATACAACGTCAATTCCCGAAGGTCCTTCGACACAACTAAGGCTCTAAAGATGTTTAGAGCCTTAACATAACATGACAGTTTCCATTCGAAAATTTAAGTTGTATCCCAAATGGATTAAATGTTCTATATTGCAGGTGGATCCAAGCAAGCAATTAATCACTACGAAATTCTTTACAAAGTTGATTTCCTACGCAGATTGCTACATTAGCAGTTTCAATGCCAAAAAGTAAGGTATATGTTATACAGTTACAAAGTTAGGAGCGGAAATAGTTTGAAACTGATATCGGAGTATTACATCTACAAGGATGACCCCCATAAAAAATGATGCGTGTTTCATTGCAACAAAAACAACAAAAAAAGTCTGCTTTTGAGTGAACAATCTCGATCACCAAAGTCCTATCTCAACAAGTAGTCATTCCATGAATCTTTTAGCATTTAAAGTTGATCAATTTAAAAGAATTCCGCCTAACACAACAAAGCAAATAAAATTAATGAGCATAATCCTATTAGGAAAAATAATCCTATTAGGGAAAAACTTCCAAGTTCCTCCTATGATAGAAGTTGAATAAGTTTCGTCTGTCTCCTAATAACCCTCCTTCAGTTATTAATACATATATCATTCCCTGCTCTCTTCGTCCCATATCTCGTCATCAGCTCCTCTTCTTCCTTCTCAACGCTTATCGCCATGATCGCATTCATCAACGAATCCAATCTGCGTTTCACATCTACACAAGAAAAACACTAATTGGAACAAATGAGAGTTTAATTAGCCGTAGCCAGATCGCCATTTCTAATTAAAACAGATGCACTACAATTCAACTTCGAACAAAAAAATTGATTAAGTATAAAACAATCCTATCATGCCATAGACGGTCTTTTTTATTATTATGGAATTATAACTAATTGAAAACCCAGACTGTTTAAACCAGGTATTATTTTTCAAACTGTACCATAGACGAATGCTAATATAAAAGCTTTTTACTAAGAAGTAAACAGGTGAGGAAAAATCTTATAAAAACACGAATGCCCATTAACAAAACTTTGGGGTTGGAGACCTATTCCAATGTGGTTAGTTCCCAGTCTTTTCCTCGGTCATAGCTCCTCCCATAGGAAAAATTGCAAAGCCCAACCACAATTAATCATATTTCTTGGTGGTCAGGAACAAAGGGGACTAAGCTAATTAAAAGGAAGTAAGTTATGGCATCACAAAAACGAGAAAAAGTACGCGATATCCTTTGGCGAAGTTTCTTTGTTAATTTGTGCTTGAAAGGTAAAGAAAAATGTCCTTGAGCAAAATTAATTAATATGGTTAGTCATCAACTTAAATAGAAGTTTATTTTTGAAGTTAAATAGGTAAAGATCAGAAGTTCATATTTTAGTATGCGACATTGTTTTCTAAATCTGTATATTCTTAATGCAGTTTGGGTTTGATAACTTGCGCTTTTACTTAAATTTATAAATTTATATATGGATTTTTGCTTATAGTTTTATAAAAAAACATTTAAGAGCAAGTGCCTAAAATCTTCCAAATCTAATTAAACAGTTTGAAATGGATTTGAATACCCATGCAAAGTTCTTAATATTCTTAAAAGATAGTATTATCAATGATTTTAAGGCTTATATTGTATATTGGTCTATTGTATATTGTGTACAACGAGTACCATAATCCATTAGAAATATTTTGGATATGACATTTACCATCACAGCTAATACCTCCTCCTAAAGAAATTAACTAGATGCATTCATATTATTTTCATTTCATATTATTAACCTAGAAGCATTTAAAAATGGATACTTTCAACATTATACGACTAAATTTTGCAGAAAATTTGGCCTTGCAAAACTTGCCCTTCTTGACAAATGTCACTTCTGAGGTAATCGACCTAATCGAAATTTAAATAAAAAAAGAAAAATGTCATGAACTTAGTATTTACTAAGCCAGCGACATGCTGATCTATGTCTAAATTTAGGATTTGTTTGCTAAAGTCCATTTGGATATAAGGAGTAAATGGCAAAGCTGTCAAAGGCTCCAAACCTAAGAACTTTCCAGAACTACATTGATATGAATCATGAAGTGGCTCGAGTCAGCGTAGATATCAAAATGCAAATTGCACGAGGCAAATTGATCGTTAAAGTCAATTTCGTTCTTAAAGGTTAACCTTTCCCAACACTTAAGATGCTTCAGTCGTAATTTTTAAATCTCGGCGGTTAAGAATCGAATGAGGAAAAAACTTCTTCACTAATTTAAAATAAGTGTAGGGAGTGGCTCATCGAAATAGCCCTAATGGCCTTTCGATGAATAAGCTTAATTAATAAGAGGTGATAATGGGGAGAGAGGGTCGGTGAGCATAAACTCTCACGAACGGTAAACAAGGACATCTCGTGCCCCAAGCTCCCTCCCACTCGTCCAACTCGGCGCTTAATGCTTTTATTAGTCTCTCACATATGGAATAGCTAATGAGGAAAAAATAATGAAAAAACAACAACAAAAAAAACAAAATAGTTAGCGATTTCAAAACCTGACGATTCCCTTCCTAAAAGGCACGACTTTGGGTTTATATCTGTCGAACGGAAACAGCTTATTGGCGATGGATTACGAGTTGTTGTTTTCCTTTTTTGTTCGTTTGTTTGTTTATGTTTCGATTTTTGCTTAAAATACGACAATGCGAACTATTTTAATAATTAAAGCATAAAAAGCTATTTTAAAAAAATATTGCGAAGCATAATTTCGGGACCTTTGTTCACCACGATTCCTAGATCCCCAAGCTTTCTTGGAGAGTTCTTAATAGCAATAAAGCATCAGGTGCGGAAGACTTAAACATACAGTCCCTTAAAATGATCACTTTTAAAAGTTGGAAGAAAACTTTTAGTTATGCTGAAATAGTTTTAAACTTGTTTCTTTACAGTTGTCTCCTTGAAAATGTGCACACAGTGCTGGAAGCGGTTTAAGTTAGATGTTATTTTTTATAACGCGGACTTTTTAATAAACCACCTGAATCAGGGGAGGGATATATTTACCTTATTAGATTTTAGGGAAGGCGATTTGATTTTTGTGAATGTTAAATTCCTACATTATGCTTTATATTTCTTAAAGATTTTGATATTTAAGGCAAATGTATGACTCATAACCAAAGAAAGGAAACACAAATTCCTTTTGTAGACAAGAGGGTTACAGTAGGTTTCCTTTCATCCACAGTTCTTTGGGTAATTCGATTATGAATCATGGAAAGTTCTAAATTGGGTTTAAGCTTTTGGCGAAATCAAATGGATATCAAAATATTACGGTGAATACATTTAAGGCATTTTGTCCTATTCACAATAGCCTTCTTTGCTGACATTAGTTAAAATGTTTATAAGTAAAGCCTACCAAAGATTTGTTAGGATTTCCTTACGCCCATAGTGACTAAACCTGAATACAGTTAAGAAAAGAGGTCGAGAATGAAACCTCGTAACATAATCATATTTGATTAGACATGAAAAGCACATTTATTAAAAGATTTCATATAGCTCCTCATCTAGTATTTCCTATTGGACTGCGTTGTTTCAGGATAGCCTACAAATTTATAACTATTTTAATAACGAGATTAATTTAATTAAGGATATTTTTAGCTGTTTTTATTAACCTCGTATTTTGGGCTTGCGCATTTTGGAGGACATTTCGGGTGCTTTGTCGTTTTCTTTATGAATTAGACATTTTCTCGAGATATTTTCAAGTAAAGAGAATTTTCTGTTCGGTCCTAAAGACATATGCAGGATTTTAATTTTTGAGCGTCAACTACAGGGTGACCCAAAAAAACGGGAATTTTTGAAATGCGTAGTGGCAGCCTCGAGCAGGTGGCAGCACTGTGGGACAGTGACCTTGAGCAAGTAAACACTTTGCTATTTTAGTAACCATGGGTCAGTAGAACGGGCAACAGCGTGCGTTAGCCATAAAAATGTTTTTAAGCGTGTGATCTCAAGATTCGGTAACGTTCCCTGGCCCCCTAGATCGCCAGATTTTTCCGTTTGTGATTTTTTCTTGTGGGGCTATCCCAAGAGTAAAGTGTACACGACTCGACCAAGAACTCTGGATGAGTTAAAACAGAGAATTCAGGATGAAATTCACAGTATCCCAGCTGAGATGTTGCAGGGGTCAGTGACGAATCTCAACTGCAGATTTCAAGAATGCATTCGTACAGGAGGCGCCATAAAAAAATGATAAATTCCATTAATGTTTCAATTAGTATGAATAAAATGTTTTTCTTCCATCACTCTTGGTTTTATTGGATTGTTAAAAAGTTCCCGTTTTTTTTGGGTCACCCTGTATTAGACCATTTATAACCTTTCATCTGATTATTTACTTTTCACATATTCAGGATAACAGAAATACCCACACCCACGACTCGAGAAGTCCTAGGCCTCACCTTTCTCGACTGCCAGATTGGGTGTATCTACTAGGAATAGTCCTTTGAGAAACTATCGGATCTACTTGGGTCAGAGAGCTCAGCGAAAATCAATTTTATTTACAAGAAGGAAAACGGTTTTCCCAAAGTTGTTGTTTTTCATTAAGGAGCGTCCTCCGACTTAACTTAAACAATACATTAGCTGGTTTCACGGTTCAACATAAACGGTTTTTAAACGAAGACAGAAAAACGAAATAAACGAAAATGACACAAGGTTCGTTTATTTGTTCGTTTATTTGCTCAATTCCGTTTTTTTGAGCCAAAACAAAATGGAGGACCAGAGCGTGTCGAAGCGGCGGCAAATCCGTAACACAAATCGTCAAAATAGTGTGTGGCAAACGGCGGAAGAAGTCGCGATTGCTAATTATATTGTGGAATCGCCATATCTCGGCAAAGATCAGATAAATTTTGGTTGGATTACTCTAGTCAGTTTTTAGGAAACCGTTTAAATTGCTGGTGCTACTACAGCTTTCACAGCTTCACCCACTTAAACATTTTATTTTTAAACCGTTTCTTTCAAACGTTTCAAAGCGTGAAACCACCCTTTATTCGTTTAAGATAATTCATTGTTTTCCAAAAGTTCTGTATGCAACGTAGCCAACGAAAATGACAGGCCCCGGCACTGAAAAGTCACCTGAGCAAAATAGGTCTAGCAAAAATCCAACCGTCATTGTTTCCAGCAAACGAAAAAATACTGATTGTTAAAATCCAAGATGGAAACAATGAAGGTTACATTGTTGGTAGACCTATTTTGGTCACGGGATTAAAAGACCGTGTTTTGGTCAAGACTTATCAGTGCCGGGCCCTGTCTTTCTCGTTGGCCACGGTATGCAATTTCATGACATTGTTAACAGGATTCAAGCTTACCTGATCAATCAACGGGTTTCTCAAATGCATATCATATTCAAAATCGTACCTGAAAAACATTAAACAAACACATCAACTCGATTGGTTTCATAGATTTTGGATTTAAAGTCGGTTGGTGACTTTTCCAGGAAATGCTTTCATTTCATTTCCGTATAAGATAAAGCAAAGCTACGAAATTCCAGGTAGTGACTTTCGTTCCTTTACATATAAAGACTTGAAAAAGTCTAAAGAAGATGTTCGCCTCCTCAGCTCCAGCGATCGGTCACTACCCCGTGGAAAATCATTCCAAAGGGCCATTGAAACTAAACTAAAACAAGACATAAGTCCCGGCCTTTGTTGAAATTTAATTATTTATGAACTCTTACCATTAGTAGTAATGCGGTCTGAACTTCGTATTCAATGACCTCCAAATACCTTTTAAAGCAGAACGTTTGCCTATCTTTTTTTTGACTTAGAGATGGGAAAAAAATAAAGTTCTCTATGTGGTGGTGACTTTGGCTTGGCGCACCTGGTCGACTACCTGCCATGGTTACCACAGCAACCGGTCCCAGTTCTCCAGCGTCGCACCTGTTCTCTCTCTCTTTTCTCTTGAGGGTGGGTCACTGAGAACGAGTTAGAAAGCTATTCCATCTTTTTTTATTATTATTTTTTTTTACCTCTTACCTTTCCTTCCTCCTTCGCTCTCATCCCATCTTGACGATCGTTCGCCATTATTTATCACTGAGCGTTCCAATTTAATTATGCATCGTAAATTACTCCGCCTTGTCTCTCTCGGTCGCCCCCGCACTCACTGCCGACGGTGCTCCTTCCGAAAGCGATTCGGTCGAGGTGAACGGGAGCTTCTCGGATTTTTTGTCTCTTTTTTTGTTTTTCCAATCTCTTCTTCTCTCTTTTTTTTTACATCGTCTCAAACATAACTCGTTGTTGCATATTAAAGAAGGCTATTTGCATAAAGTTAAGTTCTTAAGTAATATGACGTCATTCAATACGAGCAACGAGGATGCAAGGTCAAGACTAAATATTAATAGTAATAATGTTTAAAAATATGATTTAGGACACTATTTTTTATTGAGGGTTTAAATAATGGCCTGTTTTGTTAATAGCAATAAATATACCCTCTTTCCCATTTCATTTAATAGCCTTTGCTTTGCTTAACAGAAATTAGCCTAATTAAATTCAACACTATACACTTGACGCAACCTCGTTGCTGTTTGAAGTAAAGATCAATCATTTGTGAAAAAAGATTTCTGATATTTAAAATTTAAGCGACGATAAAATTCAGTTTTATGAAGAGAATACTGACTTTTATTGGAAAATTAAGCAATCGCCTTTAAATAAAAAGAATTATAAACCATGAAATTTCTAAAGGCGAAGACGAACAGCACAAAGCCAAAAGAAAAGAAATCTAAGCTCTGCATCTTTCCTTCGACTCCCTAAATTACACTCCCACATTTATTGGTTGAACTTAATAAGCAGATATATAGCTATTATCTTATGGGAACGACTTCTTATAGCAATTATGGCCAGATTGGAAATGACTTCACCATATATGTTGTGGAAAAGCTGAATTACCAAAATTCTTGAAAGTCTATTCGACGAGAAACGAGTTGTTTTGAGGTGGAAGGACGAACGGCCGAACGAAATTAATTGGAGCTCTTCGGCTTTACGAACTTAAACATTACGCCGTTAACAATTAAAAAAGCCCACCCATGAAGAAAAAAAAAGTATTTTTGTTTATCTCCACATACCCTGAAGACAAATTTAAGATTTGTTTCTTGAATCAATAACATAATTGAATAATGTCGCTGCTGTTATGCTTGGTTGCGTTCATTCAATTAGGGCACATGCTTTGACGTGAGTTCCTCCAAAATAAGAAATGAGCTCTACCCTCTGTAAACGAGTCAAGTGTGACCGACTGGGTTAGGTAAAGCAGTTGATGCAGTTTAAAAAAGCAAACATTCGGTTTGATAATTCAGGACAACAATATTTTTCAGTTCTTCAGCCAAAAATAAGCGGATAGAGGGACCACGTGATAGAAACTAACTAAATACTAGTTAGTATCTCTTTTGTGTTTTTATGGTTGAACTGCATTTCAATTTCAATTTTTTTTTGGATAGTGCTTATACGAATATTTATCTCAGAAAGAAACAAAAGCGCAGAATCTCCGCATCTTTGTAAAATTATTCATGTAAAAGCAAAGCCGATATTTCAGTTTGACCATCTACCCTATTCTAAATAGTATGGCAATCTGAAATGAAAATGATGTTTGTACTATTTGCTTACCCCATCTTCACCTCCATTGTTTCTGTATATAAGGGGCCTTTCTTTAACATCCTTATTATTAACTTTGGTTTGACAAAGCAGAGTCTCTATTCGAAACGTCAACTTTGTTTACAGGGTTTTACTATTCTGTGTCCAATTTTTGTTCGCTAGGGTTTTTGGATCTCGTTTTTCTTTCCTTCTACATTCGTCATTTACTCATAAATTCGTCATTCTATAATTTCTTCACAATTTAGCAATTTTTAAAAATAAAATCTACATGTAAAGGAAATATTTTAACCACAAAGCGATCCGAGATATGAAACGTCTGGACACTTATTGCATATCTCAGACGTTTTTGTGGTTAGAGGTTTTTCCTTTCTTTATAGGTAATTTCATACACGAGTTCCTTCTTATAGAAAAAATAAGAAATTACCGTAAGTACTGTAGATAGTAATTCCTTAAAACATAAACTAGGTCTGCTTCTTCACAAAGAGTTTTCTTTCACAGAAGTTCGTCTACCAGGTCTTTCCTTATATTTTATTAAAATTCTGCATGTTCTTGGAATTTCAAAATGATAATCATGTATATATTTCCACAAAATATATTAGATTTGAAGTTATCAGTTAACCAAAAGTTAGCTGCAAGTGGCTGTGGATATGTACGAGGATATGGGTATGATCCGAGGATTTATATAGACATGCAAATTCGGTACGCCGTTTCAAAGGAACAACGAACCAACCATGCTGAAGGAATGAAACGTGATGGCTCCTCAATTTCTAAAAATCCTAATTTTTCGTTTCCATTTACACCTAGTTAGCAGTTCATCCTTCTACCATTGTAAACACATTTTATAGAGCCAGTTTCTTTGTTATTCTGTTCATGATGATGGTTTCGAAAAAGACCCTCCTTATACAGCATTCTTAAAAGATCTAGGTAATCTATTTAACAGTGGGAAAAGGTAAACAACAAAATTAAAAAGCTACGAGAAAGGAATGAAGATAATGAAGGCATCTGGTTTCAGTATATAGAATGCATATTATTAATGTTGTTCTACATAAAGTGTAAGCAACAGATCCTGCATCAATTCGAAAGAGGACAGGAGCGGCGAATTGAGCGTTAATTGGCAACTAATCGCAGAAGAATTTCATCGAAAACATACCCTCCCTTCCCGAGTAAGAAATTTCAAAAAGTGCATTTAAATTCTTACTAATCATTTGAAAAAAATTACAATTGGTTTGAAAGTTCGATCACAATTTAAATGTCTCAGCTATTAAGGCGATTGATAAAGATCCGATTTTTTCCCCTCGGTTGGATTTATATGATTTTTATCGTCTCTACTTGCTGTGCAATTTATACATTGCCAAAACAATTAAATAGAATGATTTAATTACCTTTTACATTACATAATCTAAAAGCATAGGATAACATTATGTCTTAAGTTATGAAAGCGTTTGGCTTTTAACCATTTCAGGGCAAACAGATTAATTTCAATAATGTGTTTAAGAACACCGAAACATATACAGAAGTCAAGATTTTCTCAGCTGTTTTGTAATATCACTGTTTGTTCTATTCCATTTACAACAGGCTCATTTGGTTTCCATCAGAGGCAAATAACTTTTTTTTAATAAATGTAAATTTTATTGCTTTCATCGGATTGAAGATACAAGACTATTAATGTGGTTGATCTACAAAACATATCCGTATGGAACAAGAATTTTGGATTGTGTGACGCAGAAGGAGAAACCCAAATAATACCTAATTATGGAAATCCCTAAAAAGAAAGATGGGAGGAATGGGGGGGGGGGGGTGTATGGGAAGAAAGACGACGAAACTTTGTTTTGGAAATGGCTTAAAGTTGCCTCCTTCTCGGTGCGTATCCTCTTTCGAGGTGGCGGGTCGTTGGCCTTCTTAAATAATTCGATGACAATTCTGCACGCGTTGGAATTTATGACGCCTTATAATGGCCTACATGGTAATGGTGGTCCCCGTGGGAGGGGGCAAGGCGACCACCAAAAGAGAAGGAGATCTATCTACGCAGGCGCCATCCAACCAACCGACCCAGGATTCATTTAGAAGCGATAAATTACATCATAATCTTATGTCTCCATTAAATGCGTTCTCTATTACTCATTTCTCATTCTCTCACTCTCTGTCTTTGCCAATCTCTCTTTTTCCATTATATGGGAGAGAATGTAGCAGGAGGGAAGGAGTACATTAGTTTTTCCTCACTTTATTACACAGAAATTACTAAATTTATTTTAAATATTATTCTCAAAGCTTTGGTTACAAAGTTGATGCCCAACTTGCCTTTTGAGGTCAAATCTGATTATCTATATTTCGTAGTCCTCCGTTACAAAGACGACCTTTCTAATTGTTTTTTTCTCTCCAAAAGTCCAAAGACTTATCCCACTTTAAAAAAAGAATTATAAATTTGGTCAAGAAAAGTGTGTGAGTCCAATTCAAATTTTCGTAATTACATGGTTAGGTTGAAAATATTTGTTCAAGTTTAATTGGATAGTCGTCCTATTGTATTTTGTAATTAATTCATTCCTTATTTAAAAATTTTATTACTGTTTTATGTTTATTGCCTTTTACATGATTATGTGTCCTCCGTGTTTTATTTCTGCGAGTTTATTGCCTTCTCATTTCTTTATATTCATTGTCATAGGTAATTTATACAGGGTTGTTCCGTGACGAAACCGACAAACTTCGTTAGCATGTTATATTTGTTATTCTAAACCAAAAAGTTCATGTACCCATGAACCGATCTAGTTTCGTTCCCGAGATATGGAATGGTATTTAATGGATAGGAAGAAATGGAAGAAACTTGATTTCCTCGGCCAACTTTCTACTTGTGGGCTGTATAAAATTCAGAACGCACTTATCAGCGGCGCCAGATACATGTACACGAGACCAGTTAGTGCAGCTCAGTTTTTATAATATTCCATTTGTGCAAGCCACGTTTGGGCAAGATATATAGAAATCCACGCTATAGCATTTTTCTTATTAGCTAATTGGTTCAATGTTCCAAAAAATATTCTGCACGTATACAGACACATCTAAAAAAAATCAAATCGCTTTGCCTACAACTTTTTGAAATTGATGAAAACATTAATTTCTGAAAGCAAATTACCTAACTGTACATTATATTGTCTAAACCACATTTCTTTATAAAATACTAGCTGATAACTTGGCGTCGCAAGCAAACTCGATGAACGGTATATATTGGCAATTAGATTCTAAATTTTCCTATAATTCCTTAGGCTTTTGCCTCTAGCCCTAAAACCCTTTTAAAACATATAATGTGCAAATTTTGTTTTAAAAATAACATATGTATAACATTGCATTCTACCTGAGTGTTATAATTCGGAATCTTTTCGAGGAAGTTTTTTATTCATCAATCTTTTTAATTCTTTCTTCTCTTAAAATTTTTTATTCTACTTATCTACATCTGATAATACATCATAATTCTTAATAAATTGTTGCTAAGAATTAAGTTATATATGAGATAGGAATCAATGCAATTGTAATTAAAAAGAGATTAATTATTTAATTATAATTATAATCTTAATCGAAAAATTTCTTATGTTGTTTTTATAGAGATTTTATTATTACTTTAAACTCCATTAATATAATGAAACGATTAATTTTTTATTTCTTTTCCTTCTTCCGTAGCTCCTTTTGACAATGAATGTCCACGTGGTTGCAAGAGTTGTTCCCAAGCCAACGGTTGTGTGACGTGCAAGCCTAAATACTACCTCTACCTACAGAGGAAATACATGCGACAGACAGGTGTGTGTGTCCTGTCGTGCCCCCGGGGCCACTACCCCACCGACCAAGGCTTCTTGCTGTGTGCAAGTAAGAACCGCAACGACGACGAGAACTTCATTAGCAAACACTTCAATGTAAACCAATCCCCAAAAACCACAAACATAAAAAACTGAGAGACGCCGACTCCAGCCTCCACACGAGTTCGTAGGATCAAACAAATGAAATTACTTGGGGGAGGCGGAGTTGAAGAGAGTAATAAAACAGTGTGCTATCCACCCCCACACTTTCCAATCCTTACCCACCCCCGTAGTGAATTTGTTCGCTTCAAGAATTTTTAAGTGAGTAAAAAATTTGCAGACTGAAGTTGTGGAGCTCAATGTTTGGCTTCTCTGCACCTGCCAACAAACTACAATAACACAATTATCTTTACACCAAAGTTAAAATTAATTTCTGTAATTAATATCTTGAAAATGAATTAAAGAGATCATAACCTTCTCCTTTCTCTTATCATTATTGAGTAAGATATAAGCACACCCACATGTATATGTATGACGGTACATACACAGATATTTATCTCCTTTTCTCAACAAAAAAGTAACTCTATCTTAAAAAAAAAAAAAAAATAAATAAAATAAAACAAAAACAGAAATGTATTCTTCCGAATGCATCAGTAATTTTATATTTCTATATTTCGGCTGTCGTGTAAATTCGATTTTTAGTAAAATGACGACAGATGGAGCCAAAAGACGCAACATCGTGCTTTGCACTACTAAACGATCTTGGAGAAGACGCTTGAGTTCCATTAGATGCTCGACTGGGAAAAGTTTAACCTGAATAATTAGGGGCGTGCCAAAGGGGAGTACATTTTACGAACCCCCTTGGTCTCTGCACGATTGTTGATAATGCATTTTTGCATCCGGGCGCCTAAGTATATTGGGACAGCCTTATGAATGAATAATGAAATAAAAAGGAGCAGGGAAAAAGTTTACACATGGCTTCTCAACATAACACGTCAAAGGAAAATGATTTTTAAAAAATCAAAATTTCGTTTCGGTTCTTTAATTTTTTTCCCTAATTCCTGGAGCATTTTCTAACTCTTCATAATACTGTCGCATACGGCGCGAATTTTTCTTAGATTCCAAGTCTTAAAAAAAAGTACACACGTGGAAAAGAGGCACGCATACACTGAGTGGCCAGATTATTATTATCACCTGATGTTTATAGGCAAATTAGCTATGTTTTGGCGCTGAAGTTGCTAGAGGGCCAGACCATTATAAATAGGGAAGCAAGTTCTTTACCACGACAGTAGAAGCAATTTGTTTCTGAAGATATGGATAAACGACGCGATTTAACAGCCTTTGAACGTGGGATGATTGTTGACGCTCGGAGCCATGGAGCGAGTATCAGCAAAACAACTGCATTTGTTAAATGTTCAAGAGCAGGTGTTGTTAAAGTGTTTAAAGACTGGACTGTCAGCCGGAAAATTGAATCTGAACGTGCGGACTGTCAGCCGGAAAACTGGATCTGAACGTGCCGTCAGCGACTAGTCAATATTCGGGCAGAACGGAGAGTGGCAAGATTGGTACAATACAACAGAAGAGCAACAGTGCATCAAATTACTGCAGATCTTAATCAGGGATCCTCTCAAATGATCTCTGAATGCACTCTTCGCTGTACACTGCATCAAATGGGATATGGAAGCCGAAGGCCTCTTCGAACACCTTTGCTGTCTGCAGTTAACAAGATTAAACGTCTCCAATTCCCACAGGAACATAAGGATCGGAGAGCCGAGCACTGGAAAATAGTCATGTGGCCCGATGAATCACGTTTCCAGTTGCATTACGCAGACAGCAGAGTGAGAATTTGGCGGAAATAGCATCCAAGCATGGAATTCACATGCATGAGTAGAACCCTTCAAGCTGGTGGACGCAGTGTTATGGTTTGGGGCACGTTTTCCTGGCATGATTTGGGCCCTTTAATTCGTGTGGAATAACGTCTGAATATCACAACATACCTAATTATCGTTGCTGATCAAGTGGAGTGTTTCAAGAATATGAGGGAGACTTTACCTTTACCCTTAGGTGGCCCCCACAATCACCAGATCTCAATCCAATTGAGCATTTGTGGGACGAAGTTGAAAGAGCCATCAGGCAGCTGATTCCACAACCATCAAATCTCACACAACTGGACAGTGCTATTCATCAGGCATAGTGTTGAAAGATTCCTCGCACCACCTTTCAACATCTCGTGGAGTCAATGCCAAGAACAATCGCCGCAGTATTGAAGGTGGCCCAACCAGAGACTGTTAAGATAATGAGACTGGACAATTTTTGCTTTTCCCATACTAAAATCTGTAACCGTTTTTATTGGTGGCTCCCTCTGGAAAATGTTGCTCAAACTTAAGGGGCTGTTATTATATCACGAATTCCAGCTATTATTATGTGACGTGTACCTTTCCCTGTTGCTTCCATCCACTTCGTTTATTTTACTCCATATTTATATTCGTTATATTTATTAATTTTTATTTATATATGTTTATACAATTAATGGTGAAAAGGAGCTTTCTTTTTTTGGATTTCCATTAAAGGAAGAAAGGTGAGTGAGAATTCATTTTTTTAAAATCACATAAGCAAAGAATGAGTAAAAGTCCAGAGATTCGTTTCTTAATGTTCTCGGATGATGTCTAATTCATGCTCCGAATTTATTTGCGTTATTTATGTAGCACATTTCTCTTTATCATTTCCATTAATATCTCTATGGCCACCTGTTACCTATATTCACCATCACGGGACTTTCGAGATTTTTTTTCCGCGTGAATTTCTCAAACAATTAATTTCAAAAAAAATATGGTAAATCATTTACTTATTACGTAGAGATCACAGAGCATGAATGCGACTGGACTGACCAACATCATCTGAGAAAATTAGGGAACGCTACTTTGAATTTTTACTCATTCAATGCTTATGTGATTTTTAAAACAATTAAATTCTCGCTCACCTTTCTTCCTCTAATGGAAATCCAAAAAAAATAAAGTTCCTTTTCACCATAACCATTCATACAAAATTTGGCTTTACAAAATTTACGAGCCATTATCTTAACAGCAGAGATATAAATGTTACGTTAATTTAAATGCTGTCTGCCGTCTCCAGAGCACAACGGTCATCTGAAATGACTCATCTCAAATTTTCACGCAGCGTTTAAATCGAAACAAAAACTGTAAATTCAAAACTTAAAAGCGCCGCCTGGATAATGTTGCCCAAGCTCTAAAACAGGAAGTGGCTACACAATAAATGATGTATTGAGTAGTCTCTTTCTCCGACTGTCTCTGGGCCCAACGAAGTACTGATGGGGTGGTCATAATAATCTGGCCACAGAGTGTATATCTTTTAAAAATACCTTCACATGTCGACGCCTCATAAAGAACGACAACATAGTTAAAAACGATTATACTGTCAGTGGAATATATCAATTAAAATGCAATTCTTTTGATAAGTTCTATTTAGAAAAGACATAACGCCTTTTGAAATTCTCGCAAAATTAACAACATTTCTTGAGTAAACTATCAAAACATATACATTCTAGTTTAAGATTACTTGCAAAGCCGAGGGTATGAGAAAGTTAGGTTTTGTAAATTCTTAACCTTAATATTAGTCTCCAATATCGATGATTCTCTCTTAAAAATGAAATGTTTTCCTTAGTTTTGTCCTCAGTTCCAATAAGAAGTGTTAGCAATGAAATGTAACTTAGATATTCAGAAATTAAGATTTTAATCAACATCTTGTAATACTTAACCAATGCTTATTTTATTTTATTTTTTATCAAAGAGTGCAAGGTCCCCAACTGTGAAGTCTGCTTTAAGAGAGAGTACTGTTTGCAATGTGCTGCCGGTTTTGTTGAGTCTCGCGGCGAGTGTGCCCATCAATGCACCGAGGGCGCCACTAATACGAACACCTCTCAACCATGTCTTCCCAAAGGTAAGAAAGATCCAATGAACTTGATTATTTCATATATAGTTTCTAATTCCAAGACTCATAAAGTTAGAAAAAAGGATGGTTATTAAGCTCTAGTTCAGTAAATAGTTATTTCATCTAATCGCTTATGACATTAAATTATTTTGTATAATTTCTTTTATTTAAATTCGTTTTGTTACTTATTCGTCCAAGATCAAATCATGTATGTCTATAATATGAAAATTATCAATAGAATGCAAACTAAATATGAGCGTAAATTTGAGCGAAAATAATCCATTTTACATTCAAAATTTGTTATATCCAAATAACAATTTGTATAGGGTGTATCAAAAGTACTTTTACAAACTTTGAGAGCCGGTTCCTCACACTAAAACAAGAAAACCTAATCCATATAAGCATAGGTCAGAAATCCTTAGATTTGAGGTATTAATGAAAGTTTACCCTATACCTCACCTCAGAAACTCATAACAAAACTCACAAACTCAAATCTTCAAAATGTCCTCTGCAGGCATGCGCTCTTCGGATCATTGACTGTCGCACCCGTTCGAATCGTGCCGAATGGTTTCGCAAGCTTCCATGATACGTTGATGAAACGTCTCTACATTAGGAATCTCGGCTGCATAAACCAATTGTTTTAGGTGGCCCCACAGATAAAAATCCAAAGGATTGAGGTCGGGGAAACGTGCAGGCCATGGAACTAATCTTCCCCTACCTATCTAAGTCTCCATGGCTACACAGCTCATTTGGTTAGTTATAAACTTCCGTTGATGGATTGTACTTAAAACGCGTTGAACGTAAACTTTCATCTACGGATTTTCGGCCATATGTATATATGGACTAGGTTTCTTGTTTTGATGTGAGGAACCCGCCCTCAAAGTTTGTAAACAGATTTTTGATACATCTTGTATTTAAAGAAACAATTACAGTCGAACCTCCTTAATATAGAATTGCTTAATATATAGTCCCGCTTTATATATATATATACGAGGGTTGGGGCATAAGTCATGGCAACTATTTTTTTTCTCATAGCTAAGGGATGGTATCACAAAATGTCATATGTTCATTCATAGTATATTTCCACAACACCAGATGGCTCTGTGATTTCCTTTTGTTGCATTGAGAACAATGTTAAATCAGTTCTTAGTCAACCGCCGTGCAGGATGGATGTAACCCGAGTTGAACAACGCTCGCATATCAATATAGCCGGTATCCGCTGGCTTTGGTAAGAATTGGAGCACCCACTATACTCTCCGGACTTTTCTCCATGTGATTTTGACCTTATACGGACGGTAAGGAACCATTACGTGGTAGACAGCTTCGGACACGAATGGACATTGCAAATATTGTGCAACAGGAGATGACCAGATTTCCACATGGTGAGAGAAATGGTGAAGCAGATGATATGGGCGCCTGTCACATCGTTGGCAGCGTACTGTGAACGTTCAGGGGTCTACTTTAAGGCCCTTTAGAATGGATGTGTGTGCTGTAATGATTCTGGAACATGAAAGTTGTAACGTTATATCAACTACCTTAATAAACATGAAGAGCAAAATATTTCCGTGTTGTTAAATGTCCATACCTTTCCTCCATTCCTTGTCCTTTCATCTATATATTTCACATTTTCCACTCACGGTCGAATTCTCACAAAAAAAATAGTTGCCATGACTTATGCCCCAACCCTCGTATATATATATTTTCCCCTTGGTCCCGACCCATTGAAAGCTATTTCTATGTAAAGGTGTTTCAAAAATACTCTTACAAACTTTTAGGGGAGGTAGTATGGGTGATTCTAAGCAAAAAATGCATATGAACATGGGTCCGAATTTGAACGCTAACTGAGATATGAACAGATATAAAAATGCCGCCACCAAGATCAACATGTTAATAACTCAGGTTCTATAACATCTAGCATGATGAAATTTGGGGGAATAATAGGGTACATAAAACTGTGGATATCGTTAAAATGTGATCGAATTCCAACGAGTATTTTCCGAGTTACGCACTCAACATCGTAACACGTGCTGGTTAGTACTCACATGTGAGCACTATTACGGTTTTGAATGCGTAACTCGGAAACTACTAGCTGGAATACGATCAAATTTTAACGATGTACACAGTTTTAAGTACCCTATAATTACTCCAAAATTCATTATCCTAGACATTACAGAACCTGACTTATTAACTTGTTGATCTTGATGGCGGCATTTTTATTTCTGTTCATATCTCAGTTAGCGTTCAAATTCGGACGAACTTTTTTGCTTAGAATCACCCATATCACCAAAATAAATAAATAAATACATGAAAACTATACGTAGAATATAGTAGTCTCAGGCTTTTTTCATAACATAACACTTGGGATTTTCAGCGAATCATATTTCAAACCCGAATAATTTATAGGGTGTTTCTAAATGATAATTATCTCCCGTATTATACATGCTTATTACTCAAAAACTATTACAGATTTTAACGTGATTTTTTTATTTACAAAGAAAAACTCAAAAAGTTTCTTAGCATGCCTTAATAAATTCAATGTGCCCCCCATTTATGGCGTGAAGGACGTTAAAGCGAAACTCGATTTCCTCCCATGTTCGGGCTAGCATTTTGGTGCGGTTTAATGCATGATCAAGTAATCGGATCTTTCTTTTTCGCTGAAGACACCATTACCGCTGCAACCTACCTAGATATGCTGGAGAACTACCTGATTCCACAGGAGGAAGAACTGCAGCCCGACATAGTCTACCAACAAGATGGAGCATTCCTCAATGGGGCCTGCAAGTTAGGCAGTGCCTTGATACGAAATTTCCAGGACGATGGATTGGAAAGGATGGGCCAATTCATTGGGCCCCTCGCTCACCCGATGCGAACCCTGTGGAATTTTCTTCTGGGGATATGTGAAAGACAGAGTGTACAAGACCAACATTGATGACATTGAAACTCTCAAGAAGAGAATAATTCAAACAGTCGCTGAAATCACCCCCGAAATGCTAGCCCAAACATGGGAGGAAATCGAGTTTCGCTTTGTCGTCCTTCACGCCATAAATGGGGGACACATTGAAATTTATTAAGGCATGCTAAGAAACTTTTTGAGTCTTTTTTTCTTGGTGAATAAAAAAAATCACGTTAAAATCTGTAATAGTTTTTAAGTAGTAAACACGGGAGATAATTTAGAAACACCCTGTACATCCTCGTTAATATATATATTTTTTACTCGGCCCCCTTGAAATATACATTAACGAGGTTCGACTATATATTAAATTAACCTTTAGGAAGCGAACAATTAAAAAAATTCCTTACTCAATTTCCTATTCTTAACGAATGCCTTCTCTTCTTCTGTTTTCAGCTAAATGTGTTACTGGTGAATGGAGTTCTTGGGGAGTGTGTTCGAAAAAGGGCAAAACATGCGGATTCAAATACGGGATCCAAACCAGAGTGCGAGACGTGACGAGGGTTCCTCCAACGGGAGGTGGTCGATGTCCAGATCCAACCGAAAACAGGAAATGCCGAATGATCGACAAAATCTGTCCAGGTAAAAATTAATTTAATGATTTTAGTCCATGTGAAGTGAATGAGAAAACGATATTGTTCTGCACCAATCTTGTTTAATAAGGTTATTTAGCCTATCTGAAACAATTCCATCAAAAAAGATGAGGCTTTTCCCCTGGTTCTGTTATGCAAATCTAATGGAAAGGTATAATATCAATAGAATTTGCAAAGACACCCCGGCAATATAGCACCAACCAAAATAGTATAAGGAATACTAGAACTTGTCAAAAAGACCCCGTCAAATATATCCTCAACTTTTTGAATTTACATTAGTTATTTTTTGCTGCTGCAACTCGTGTTTATGAAATAACAATTTGAACATAACAAACGGTATAAAAAGAATAATTAGATTTTGTTTTGTTTTTGTATAACCCTACGCAAAAGTTCCAGATGCCTTTACATGTCCTTCATTTCCAAAAGTGATTTAAATTTTACGAAAAAAAAAATGGTTTGGCTCTGCCATTTATTTTGCAAATTTTTTATTTATTTCTGCCTATAAATTTTCATGAGGCTACTTATCTCTAAAAATGCCTACGGTGAACCAGTCTTGAACAATAATGAAAACGCGTTCATTTAAGCAATAACTACCTATTACCTTAAGAGGGTCTGTATGAATTTCACTAAAGCCAGAACCAACACGCATTCGTTTCACACTTACTTATTTGAAAGCAGTACAAATACTTTCAGTCAATTCCATGTCTTTTCCCAAAAGATATTACATAAATCCCTTATTATATTAAGATATGTGGCAGTTTTCGTACAAATGACAGCAAATTTTTTAGGGTATACCTACATGTAGATTCGAATAAATGCTGGTGCGTCTTGCAGTCCAAGCATAGTCTTTCTAATAGCCAATAATCTTGCAACTTTTACTCGGAGAGAAGTCTCATTCTAGTAGCCCCCAATCATTTCCAGGAGATTAAGATAAAGGGACTACAGTGGCCAGAGAAAATGACAGAAATGTTTCTAGTTTTCTGAAAAACCATTCTTATAGTAGTGACGAATAGTCTGTAATAATAATAGTTTACGATAGGAGAGGCCAAGTTCGTATCAACAGAACAATTCACACCATCAGACTTTCAAAACCCATGTTTTGACGAGATCGGAAGTTTGCCTTTTCTTGTCCAGTGCGTTTATACAGGGTGAATACAAAAGTCTGAACCCCCCTTTTATTTTTTGAACCGAAGCAGATATGTCAATTTTGATGAATCCAATGAATAGGAAGTTGTGGGTGGCCTATCCCATCGTGCACTTTTCATCATCCCAAATATGCAAATTAGGACACATTCAAAATTTATCTCAAAAACCGTAAGGGATAGAGAAAAAAACCCAATTGCAAACTTGTTCAGTATAAAAAAACAAACAAAAAAAATCATCCAAATCGGACCAACCAATCACCCACAATCACGTGGTGAACTGTTTGTAGCTTACAAACAGTCCCACTGCACAAGGAAAACTGAATGTTGATATTTCCACCATGTAAAGCATGCAAATCAAAAAATTAGCATAAATTACCATACTCACATTCACTTTCATGCGGAAAAGCAAATAAAAGGCTTGTTTCAGCACACAGAAGACAGAACAATTCCAGGATGGCAAGCTACACTGTTCCGGAAATGGTCAACATGATCTTCTGCTTCGGAGAGGCAAGGAGAAACCTACATGCTGCAGTTAGGTTGTATCGAGACAGATACCCTAACGAACGCCATCCATCTCGTCAAACAATGCGTCACATTATTCAAAGATTCGAGGCTACAGGGAATGTTAATGCAGAACGAGGACGACCAAGGGCACAAGGCGACGAGGATACAACACCACTAGTTCTGGCTGCAGTTGCTGCAAATCCCCACACAAGCAGCAGAGCAATTGCTGCAGATGTTGGGTGCCATCAGAGAACTGTTCTCAACATTCTACACGCACATCATTTTCACCCATACCATATTCATTGTCACCAGGAGTTACTGCCATTGGATTATGTTGCTAGGGCCGCCTTCTGCAACTGGTTACTTACCTGCCTAGATGACAATCCAAACTTCATTCATGAGGTGTTGTGGACAGATGAAGCCCAGTTCACCAGGGATGGAGTTATCAACAGGCACAACCATCATCATTGGGCAGACGAAAACCCACGATGTCTGCGACAAGCAACTCATCAAGTGAACTGGAGAATCAATATATGGTGTGGATTGTACAATGACACTGTGGTTGGACCGTATTTTTACGATGGAACACTGACTGCAGAACGCTACTGGGCTGAAATTCTCAACGTGGTAGTCACAGACTTCATTGACAATTTGCCATTGGCCTCGTATCAGCGCACGTGGTTTCGGCATGATGGAGCTCCTCCACATTACGGGTTGGTCGTTCGCGAGCGTCTAAGTGAGATGTTTGGACAACAATGGATTGGCCGAGGAGGACCAGTTCGTTGGCCACTCCGCTCCCCTGATTTTACACCACTTGACTTTTTCTTGTGGGGATACCTGAAGGACAAGGTTTATCCTACGCAGCCCACCTCGCTGGAGGATCTGGTTCAACGAATCCAGGAAGCGTGCCGAGGAGTAACACCAGCCATGCTAGCCGATGTTTTGGCGTCAGTTAGGTTCCGTGCCCAATTGTATTATGGTGCCCACGGTCGTCACATCGAGCATTTTGTTGATTAACTTTTTTTTTAAACTGTTTGAAGTAACTTGTTTGTGCAGTGTGACTGTTTGTAGCACCATGGGATAGGCCACCCACAACTTCCTATTCATTGGATTCATCAAAATTGACATATCTGCTTCGGTTCAAAAAATAAAAGGGGGGTTCAGACTTTTGTATTCACCCTGTATAAAGACAGGTCATGGCCAAAATGCATCATAGTAAGGCTCTTACCAGATACAACAGTATGGAGAACTGCGTGCAAAGCTTTATATTGCTCCACATACAAATTCAGCCACAAGCAAAAGTCGCGAATCGGAGATACTAAGATACTAAGAAATGTTTGCATGAAGGTAGGCGAGGATCATTATGGAGTGTTGGCGCTCATCTTCATATTTGCGAAGCAATAAACATCCTAAACCTCCGCAACTGCTTCAGAGAATCTCCAAGCATTTCAACAATTTCTCTTAAATTTACTAAAAGTTACCTCAAATTTACCGATATGAATAAGATTTACGTCTTATCTATCCATCTTCGTTGAAGGGTCTTTTTTACTCAGGGACATCCCAACCCAGAGGTGTTTTTGGGACATAATTTATCAGTGATATTTGACGGGTGCTACTTTGACGAATTGTCGTGTACAATTTAAGTGAAAAGATCATAAAATGATCCAATGTACTGAGAGCGTAAGTGAACAATTACACAGGCCCGCGATGAAAAAAATACAAGGGAATACTTAACTTTATGTATTTTTTGGTGCTGATTTCAAAAAAAATAATGAAAAATATCTATCACGTTAGGATTTCTTAAAAATTCAATTTTACTTGCATATCCGCAAGCTTATGAAGGTTAAAGAATTCGAGACTAGCATGACAACAAAGGAAAAAGAAGCTTGGGTTGCTTTCAAAGATGTCGTGAATAAATTTCTGGGTAATTACAAGGATCCTGACTATAAACTAATTGTAATGAATATGCTGGACAAATGTCAAGCGTTGGGTTGCTCCATGAGTGTCAAAATACATTTCCTTCACTCAAACCAAGATGGGGTGGGGCGAGAGACAACTTTGAAATCTTAAAGTGGACTTTTTCCCCGAAAATTTAGGATCAGTCAGCGAAGAACAGGGTGAAAGTTTCCACTGCTGCCAGATAGTACATGCAAAATTGTTCGCGAGAATTCCATTTCAAATAGGATTTTAGCAAAAATATCGATAACGATTTTACAAAAAATCCTGACGTGATGGGAAAAAATGGAGGTCATTTTTTTTTAAATCATCACACCAAATAACATAAAAATAAGCGAAAACTTCTCTTGTATTTTTCAAAAACTTCAATTTCGCAGGCCTGTGTTATTGATCCGCTTAACGAAGTTTCTGGTTAGACCGACCATATAGCAGGGTGACCCATTTTAAAGTTTCCCCTGCAATATCTCGAAAACAACACATGGGATTGAAAAAAGTTCCGAATAAAATTTATTTGTCTCGGAGGGGGCAATTATGGGTAATATAGACATCCCACCCCCTGGGGTGGGCCGGGAGACAACTTTGAAATCTTAAATAGGAACCCCCATTTTTTATTGCATATTCGGATAGTAGGTTAAAAAATTTAATGTTGTTCCCTGTCCACCTCCAGGAGGTGAAGGTCCAGTTTGGTATTATTGGATAACTTTACCACGAATATTGGAAACGTAATTTAATAAGCTTCAATTCGATGCGTTTTATTCGAGAATTACAAAATAATTTTGTTTGCGATTAGTACACCATCTATCATGAATTCAAAAAAAAAAATGTGTTTAATAAAAGTTACATGTTTTTTGACGTACTAGCCAAATATGCAATAAAAATGGGGGTTCCTATTTAAGATTTCAAAGCTGTCTCCCGCCCCACCCCAGGGGGTGGGGGAGGGGAGTCTATTTTAGTACCATTCGATTGCCCTTTCCGAGACAAACAAATTTCATTCGGAAATTTTTTCGATCCCATGTATTGTTTTCGACATATTCCAGGGGAAATTTTAAAATGGGCCTCCCTATATATGACGGTCGTCCCATAAAGTTGTTATAGAGCTAGTAAATTCTGATCGATTAAAATCGTTATGGCCATCCTGACGTCTCAGTGTAATGTGTCGCTCTTATGTTCGTGATGTTACCTGTATAATTAAAACTATGCGATATCAATCGTATAGCACTACATCATATTCAATTAAAAGGAATATACAGGATGTGTACACTTTTACAAAATTTTAGGAAAGATAATATGGGTGATTCTAAGCAAGAAAGTTCATATGAACATGGGTCCGAATTTGAACGCTAACTGAGATATGAACAGAAATAAAACTGCCGCCACCAAGATCAACAAGTTAATAACTCAGGTTCTGTAACGCCTAGGATAATGAATTTTGGAGTAATTATAGGGTACTTAAAACTGTGTACACCGTTAATACTTGATCGTATTCCAACAAGTAATTTCCGAGTTACGCATTCAAAATGGTAACAGTACTCACATGCGAGTACTAACCAGCAGGTGTTAGGATGTTCAGTGCGTAAGTCAGAAACTACTTGTTGCATTTCGATCAAAGTTTAACGGTATACATAGTTTTAGGAACCCTACTATTCCTCCAAATTTCATCATCCTAGGTGTTATAGAAACTGAGTTATTAATAATGATTTTTCGATTGAAAAATCATTACCTATGCTTGGAGAGCATCTCCAATTTATAATCATTATTATTTACTTATGAGTTATTAATATGTTGATCTTGGAGGCGGCATTTTTATTTCTGTTCATATCTCAGTTAGTGTTCAAATTCGGACCCATGTTCATATGAACTTTTTTGCTTAGAATCACCCATAGTACCTCCCCTAAAAGTTTGTAAAAGTATTTTTGAAACACCCTGTATAATATTTAAGGACAATAATTCACGCCTGTTACTTTTTTTCAGTATTTTAGAGTGTATTCTCTCTATTTATAATAACAGACATTCGCTCAATGACGATATTGCCTAACGACGTATTTCTCAGAAAGTATTTCCATCATTAATCTGTTTATGACTGCAGTGAAATACATAAAGAGAATATGGAGTTCATTCCTGCAATAATGGTGAAGTCTCTTGTTATCGCCCAAGACTGACATTAAGTGCCGATAATGTATGGCGCTTACCATCCGCTTTAATATTTTGATTAAGTTTCCACGAAATTATTTATTTAGTGCATTAAAATGCCTAAAACTTAAATAGCAATCAAAATAATCACTGTGTAGTAAATGGTCATTGTAAATTCTCATAGAATTGAAAGTAAGGTTTCAATTTTAATCTATATACAGGGTGATTCAAAATTCAATGTACAAACTTTTAGGGGAGGTAGTATGGGTTAACTCAGGTTTTATAACACCTAGGATAATGAAATTTCGGGGAATAATAGGGTGCATAAAACTATGTATACCGTTAAAATTTGATCGAATTCCAACGACTAGTTTCCGAGTTAAGCATTCAACATCGTAACCCGTGCTCACATGCGAGTACTAACCAGCACGTGTTACGATGTTGACTGCGTAATTCGGAAACTAGTCGTTGCAATTCGATCAAATATTAACGGTATACACAGTTGTATGTACCCAGGGGCGGCGTGACCCAGTAAGCAAAGTAAGCGTCGCATAGAGGCGCATTGTAGAATGGGGCGCCAACCAAGGTTGAAAGGGCGCACATTTTAGAAGTTTGCATAGGTTTGCATGGGGGCGCCGAAGAAGCTAGCGCCGCCTCTGTATGTACCCTATTATTCCCCCAAATTTCATTATTCTAGGCGTTAGAGAACCTGAGTTATTAACTTGTTGATCTTGGTGCTAGCTTTTTATTTCTCCTAGTTCACATCTCAGTTATCGTTCAAATTCGGACCCACGTTCATATGAACTTTTTTGCTTAGAATCATTCATACTATCTCTCCTCCAAGTTTGTACATGACGTTCCGGTACACCCTATATAGAGGAAGAAAATATGTTATATGGACATGGGTCCGGAGACGCTTTATTTCTATGTTAGAATTCATTTTCATGGATGCATGCATCAACCTGCCGTTGCATTGAGAGTTTTCGTGCCCGTATTGTGGAAGGCTGCAATTCTCCAGGGATACATCAGCGCATCCGGGATTCAATGCGACGGCAGACATTTAGAACATTTCATGTAAGAAAGAGTTTTATGTGGTATGCTGGTACGTTCTGTTCCTGTGTGTTTCCCATGAGTAATATAATTAATGAAGAGTTGTAGAAAATGAGCTCTAACATGGAAATAAAGCGTTTCCAGACTCATATCCATATAACATACTTTCTTCCTCTCATCATCATTCCTGGCCTTTATAAGCCTTACGGCCTTTAGCCCCAAGCACCACCATCAGGTGACTGCTTGTTTCCAGACCTTGTTTATTTTTTATGTGGCAGGGGGGTCGGCCCTACGCACAACCCCCATTTCTGGGGGATGATGACGAACTTAACGACTGCTGTAAGGTGGTCACAGCAGCCGGGACCGACGGCTTTACGTGCCCTCCGAAGCACGGTACTTTCTTCCTCTACATGTTGGGAATGTTTCCTGAAAGTTTGGCCGTACCTTTTTGTTACATCCTGTATAAGAAAATATTACTATGTTTTGTTTCCTAATTGTGAGATGTGAAATTATAATCATCTTTGTAAAATTATAAAGAAAAGATTATTTCAACATTTTTTATATTATACTTAATTAAACTTTATTTTAAGAAAAAAACGGAGGCCCAACATAATTTCCTTTGTAAGGGACCAGAAAAGTTAAAAGCTTAATCAATCCAGACGAATAATTGGTCGAATAATCATATCATTGCGGTCAATGCAGTTCCTAGTAGAAATATGCAACTAAACTTCTTTTTGATTTCTAAATTAAAAACGACAGGACAGCCAGGACGAAGTCAAAAACGATATTGTTTCGAACAGACCATATGGTCATGTTTTTCTTGCAATGTTTCTTACAGCAGTGTTCATCTCGTTAGTGAAAATTGCAATTCGGTAGGTGTGTTTATCGTTAAGGAAATGGGCAGACATCTCCCCTACCTTTATACTGATTCATAAATTCTTAAAACTTAAATTTCCTAAATCCACTTGCCTGTTACTTAGTTATACCAAGAGCTCATAAGGGTTATACTGTATATATGAGAGTAAAAGTTTGTTATTATGAGTTTAATTTGTTTCCATTCCTTACCTGTTTAAACTAGCCGTTGATGGGATTGGAATCAACTAGTGAAGTTGATTGGTTTAGTTGGTTTAATTAAGTTTCTTGATTTCCTACTTAGGCCGAAATGGGAAGTTTTTAATTCCTCATTGGACTTTGTTTTTCTCTTTACAGCCGTAGTTTCCAACGACTCCGAGTTCGTCGATGTGGAGCGTGCGTCCTCGGTTGGCAGGAAAGAGAAACAGAGACAGAAAGAGAAGAAGAAGAAGCGAAAGAGACCCAAGCAGACAGATTCTGAGAAACGAAAGCGAAAGGAAGGCAGATTGGCCCGGATTAAAGCCCACAATGCCTCGGTTACGCATGCACCGAAAAAGGAGAGCAGCGCCCGTCTTCAGGAACTACTCATGAAATAGAGAAGAAGAGAAGGGTTAAAAAACATGCCTGCTGACTAACAAACTTACAATACTCTAAGTTATTTTTTAATTGAAAATAATGAAATAATCAGAAATATTTAAGACTTTTTAATTGTTTCAAGGATTAAAAAAACAAAACAAACAAAACAAAACAGCAACAAAAAACAGAAACTAGAATGATGTGACCAATTGTTTGTTTTATTATTTTCTAATTAAGTATAATAATGTCGTTACCTGTTTCTTCATTATAAATGTCACAGGGCGCCCCAAAGGTTTTGTGGATTCAATTTATAAGTTATTTTATTTATTAACGTATAATATTATATTTTAACGTACTCTCTCATATAAAGTAGACATCTCTTTTGTAAATTGTTACGATTCATGCAACGCGAATCCTTTGCGAATCCCTGTGTAGAGCGAATGTGTATAATTCATATCGAAACATTTTCTTTTTTTTTTTTTATACATGAAATTTTGTTTTTATTAATAATTTTTTGCGCGAACTTATATCTCTGTGATCACTCATTCCACATTCTTTTCTTTTTTCATAGAAATTGTTATCAACTTATTGTTTTTTCAATTTTATTTTCTGCTTCATATCATAACGAAATGAATAAACATCTAAATATTATTATTTTTATTTAAAAGGCATATAACAAGAACATCGAATTTGTCAAAATCTTCGCTTATTGTTCTGTTCACTTTAAATTTTTATGTTTAATTTTTTAACATCAATATAATGTCCTGAGATAAATTACCATGTAGAAAAGTATATAGCAAAACATTTTCCTTTTAAGATTATGTTATTTTTGAAATCCTCTTCAGTAGTTCTAGATATTCAAGCAATAACGTCAGTATTTGTATAATTATATCCATAGAAATCGTGTCTTAAAAAGTATATTCAAAATAAAGAAGTAAATTTCGTATGAATTTAACTGTATAAAGAAATTAACAGAAAACTATATACTTGAAAAATTATTTTTTGTTCCAGCACTTGTAGTAATGAAATGAATTAAATATTTAAATTACGTTTCTAATTTTATAGTGTAATGCCCTGTTCACACTAAAATTGTTAACATTTAATTTTTTTAAATCTGTATAATACTTAAATGTAGAGTGAATCGGTGATGCGTTTGTTGAGTCAAGGAAACTGCTCTACACTCAATTAAAGGTCGTTGTTTTTTTTAATTTTTATTTTAGACGATATCTTACGCTTTTTAAAGAATGTAACCTACCTGTTGGCACCTGTCGTTAACGATATTATTGTAAGCAGGGTATAATGTTTTCGTGTAATCAAAACAAAGTGTACATATCTTTATTTTTCATTATTATTATTATTATTACTATTGTTGTTTTCAATCATGTGAATGTATTCAAAAGTTGCCATCCTGTTGAGATTCGCACAAAATCTACCAGGTTTACAAAGACGTTTGAAATTAAACGAATATTCCAAATATAAGACACAATCAAATAAAGATATCGATTCCTTTCTTTTCTCTCTTTAACACTAAATAATTTTATTTTCCTAAAGGTTCAACAAGTATATAATTGAAGAGAAAATAGTATTTTTCTCTTTTTTTCGTTTTTCTTTTTTTTTTTTTTTTGTTTGTTTTTTTTTTGTTGTTGTTTTTTGCTACAATGCAAACACACTTATATAAACATGACCAACAGTTAGGAAGACAGTTTTATAGCATTCATAGAGATTTGAACTCATTTTCCCCAGTGAAAATTTCTTTAACCAGTCAAGAGCTATATTGCTAATTACACTTGATGAGTGAAAAATAAAATAAAAGAGGGTTTGATTATTTTTGTAGGATAGGGGGGTTTACAACAAAAATGTTTAGAATCTTATGCTTAAAATTACAATAATGAAGGAAATTCTACATGTTGACATTTGGCAAATCTTCTGTTCTGCTCATTAGTATCTTTTTTTTTCTTTTTTTTTTCCTTACAAAAACTGCCGACTTTTTAAAATATCAGATTTGGTTGTTGTTGCTGTTGTTATTGTTGTTGTTATTGTTGTTGTTAATATTTTTCATACTCAGATAGATTACATACAATATTTCAGTGTATATATATATATAATTATATATTAATAATAGATATACATTTTTTGAAAATAAACAACGACAGTCATATTATCATTCATAGCGTATATCAACGTCACATTTCCAAACAGAAATTGCCATATTCGGCATAATACTTTTAGATAGAACATTCGAAAAAGCTTTCTTATAAGTGTAGGGAAGTCGTCTTATGATGGTGATATTATGTGATTCCATAGAAAGAAAAGCAATAATGGAAACAAAAAAAAAAGTGCAATATAAAATAATTTTTTATCTTGAAAAACAAACTATAAAAGCCAAAATGCTAAGAGCATTTATGGAGAAATTAATTTTGCCAAGTTTATGATATGTATCCTTATTGTCTCGAAAATAATGAATTATTTAAAGAATTACAGAATCTTTTAATATATTTTCCCAATGCATTAACTCCTCATTAGGATAAGAAAATGTGTATATGTGTGTGTCTCTTTTATTATACATTAAAGAGAAAAGACGGCGCTAGTAAGAGTTGATTATACTATTTGATTACACCACATTTATAGAGTAGTAGACAAAATGTAAAGAAGGCCTCACTTGACACACTTAACAATGAGGAGTCACGTTTTCTGTTAACTTTTCAGAAGAAGGGGGATCAGACCCTATATTGCTTGAGGAGGATATAACAATACAGTTTATAGATATACAGATTTCAGTAAAAGTAACATTAGTAATACAAATACACTGGAGATATTTTTTTTTTAAATGAAAATTGTAAATAAAGCTTACCAAGATAATAAAACTGAGATTCTCCTTAGAAAGGGCTCATGAACATCACAATTCATAAAATTTTTTGTTTTTAACAGCAAATATTCACTCATTTTTTGTAACTTTATTTTTTTTAATTTATGGTAACATAATCTACGAATGCTATATTAGAGGCGTGATGGAAGACTTGTTCGATTGACAAAATTCTCTTGCCAACCATTAGCGGGTTATTCGCCCACCTTCGTCTAATAATAAGGTTCGTTAGCAAGTTTCTCTATTAATGTTTGTCCCTTAATAAAAATAAACTCAAAAAAATTGAAGTGTGTCTACATTTCATGATAAATACGACGACGTATGATTTTTATACATTTAAATAGATATATTTATATATATATATATATTATATATATTTATGCTTATATACAGACGTATAGTGTTATGAATGACATAAATTGGAAGACTTTTGTTCTGGTCAACAAGAAAAGTGCAATTTTACAGTGCAAGGAATTTGATTCCTTCAATAACAATGGATTTTTTTTTTCTGGCACGATACGATGAAACATGTTTAGAATAAAAACATAAATTATCTTAAAATGATAACAGGGCACTAGAAAAATGACTAGACTAACCAAAACAGGCGATATTTTTTTTTCTATCATATGAAACCCAACAGAAATTTCACCATTTTTCGTCATTTTGTTTGTCGTGGTTTATCTTTCTTCTGGAAGGTCGATGGATTGAAATTGTATATGTTAATCTACTACTGATATTAGCTATATTTTGCAAATTTTATAGAGATTGTGGTTGGATTTATATATTCTTTTCGTTGGTATATCTAAGCAAACAAAATAAAAAGTGCGCTCTAATTTTTTTTTCACCAAATGCATATCATTAGAACACTCCTGATGGAGAAATGTCTTCGAATGATATTGAAAACATATTCACTGATTCGTTCGCTATAATGAAAGAAATTATATATACTTACGATGTACAGTAGAATTCGACAAACACCAGGATATCTATTTCTCATGATTTCAAACCATAAGTTCATAGACAAAGTATTTTTTTTTTAATTCTTCTCATTTGACAAGAGGCTATTTATCACCAGGAAGACTAAGTTTTGCCTCAATAAAGACAGAGAAATAAAACATTGGAAGACTGTTTGAATCTGAAATCGCCATTTCTTGATTTTACTATTATTAGAATAAATTTTGTACTATTTGCTTTTAAGAATGAGTGATGATAAATAATGTTAAAGGACTATTTTAAATGCAAATAATTTGTTCTACGTAAACTTAAAATTTTTGTTCATAATCTTCGATTTAAAAAACGGGGATTTCAGTCAATGTTTAGATTTAATCTACCCGCTGATTTCTTTTTTTTTTTTTTTGGTTCGTGCGTTCGTATAATTGTTTAAACAAACGTAGAGGCTACGATTTCGTTCGATATACTCAACGTTATTTTAACCACCAATAATACTGCCATTGGAAACTAAAGAAAATAACAGTAGGCTTCAACACACACACACACACACACACACACATGCAGTATTCAAAGTTTTTTTTTCTCTTGAATTATTTTCGGAAGACAGGATTGAGTTTCTTTGGAGGAATAGATCTTGGCTGTGACAATTACCACGCTTAGTGACCATTATTACAGAGCAGGAGAAGTATGTGGTTATTGCGATTTAGAATCCACACATATTGTATAGATATATGCCTTTCAAAAATAGAACAACATTACGAAATAGATAAATCGGAAAAAATATAGATTGGAGATGAATGGAAGACATTTTCTTTTCAATAAGGTCACGAGCTCGCTTACGGTGAAGTCTTCTAATTCACCGTCTCAAAAGTTGTGCTCAAAAGTTTAAAATTCAAACTAATTAAGGAAATCTAAACTGGACTCTCTATTCACGCAACCTCATTGGAACTAAGCCAAATGAGTTTTTCACCAAGAGTCTACTGAATTTTTTTTTCAAAAAAAAATAAAATATTTAGGGTTTTTTTGGAACCTACCGGGAATTTAAAACTGGTTAACAGAAGAAATAATAACTGCCACGATAAATAATTCAGTGCGTTGGATTTAAAAGTGAAAGGGGAATTTAGCGTTGGAGCCCATTAAATACCTAAAGAACTACGTAGGGAGAGAGTAGGCTCTGACAAGGGCTCTGAACGAAGAGTAGATTCCGTTGACGCCACAGAACAATCCAAGACATATGATGAAAACGTTGAAGCTGATGATGTACCATTCGAGCGTGTCCCATTTGATTTTTAAGTGGAAATACGAAGGCCAAATGAGTGAAAGCATGGTTCCTGTAAAACTGCCGATGAGGCCCATAAGATAGGCAAAGTGGGGAATAAAGACGGCCATCAGAATGGTGATAATGACGACCCCTACACGCAGCGCCAATCCCCACACCTTGAGTTCACCGTCGAGGGCGTAGCACGAAGGCATCCGAGTGTGAGGGGGTCCTCGAAACATGGCTGTCTCAAGCAAATCGACCGCCGCATAGAAAGGAAGAGGATAGGAGAGCAAAGCTTTGAGTACCAGGATACAATTGATGAGTCCACGGAATCCAACCGATGGAAGATTGATAGTGATCTCTTCTTCGGTGGCGTCTCCCCATGTAAGGAAAGCGACGTAGGCAAAAGTAGCCTTGAAGGCGGCAGCAGCGATGTGGCTCCAGTTGAGCATGCAGTTGAAACGCGAACGGTCTTTGAGACTCCCCTCGAGCGCCGGCAGAAATATCTGCGAAGTATAACTGAAGACGACGATGCCCAGGCTGATGGGGAAGGACAGAACGTCGATGCGGACCTGGACTTTGCTCCACGCCCACGAACCCGCCTGGGTCAGACAGTAGCCGATGATGATGATGTTGATCGCCAAGTGGACCATGGAACACCAAAAACTGAGCATTGAGACGGAGCGGAGGTCCCTGAGGAAGGCGCAAGGCAGCAGGAACATGCCGGCGACCATCATCCAGGAGCGACGATCAATGGCTCCATGCGGGAACATGCCGAACATGAGATCCCCGCACAGAAGCACGTACAGAATACACGTCATAAGCAGTTCAATGATTTGGGCACAGTTCACCATTTTGCCGCCATACCTCTTGCCCAGCACGTATTGAGCGATTGCCACGTAACTGTCGCGTACACGCACTTTCTCTCCTCTCTCGTTGATTTCGTAAAGACATTCGACCAGGATTTTCCCCGTGTGACAACAGACATAGGCAACAAACACCATGGCGAACACGCCCCAATAGCCGCCGTTCTTTACGGCGTATGGTAAGGAGACCACGAACATCCCCTGAAACGACAAAGGGAAAAAGAAAACCATCATTTTAAATTAATAAGCAGAAAAAGCGAATAATTCATTTCTCATCTTAATGCTTAATGATCCAACATTAAAAATATATATGAAATCAAAGGCTCATACGAGTCTCTCTAAAGAAATTTTTGTTTACCACTCCTCCTTAAGTAAATTTGATGATAAGGAAAAAAACATTCTTCTGGGATTTAAAAATTAAGCCATAATTCCTTTCTTCCGTAAACTAATGAAGAAATTCATCTCTCAAGTGCGTAAAATGATTTAATTATCAAGTGAAGCTTGCATATTCTAGTGACACACACATGAACATTAAACTACTTATTAAAGAAAGAATCTTATAAACGAGGAAACATAATTTCTTTCGCGTTTATTTTAGACGTTTCTTGTTGATTTCATTGCGAAACCCTTTGCGAAAGGCTATTTACCCTGTCAAAAAACCCAATCAGACTTCACCAGTGGCAATGCATACTTTTCCTTCTTTTGAGCAATTATAAATAACAATAAAACCTTATATATATTTGATCAACTGAATTGCTTCTCTTTGATCATGAACGTAAGTATGGGTGAAAAAAAAATTGGTTCTTTCTTAAATTCAAGAAGTTTACTTCAAGAAGGCTAGGCTAAGAGGCTCAAGGGTCTGAATGGACACAGGAAGAGAGCTTTGATGTATAGCTCTTTCTTATTATATGCCAAGTGTTTAAGATTGTGGCTCTCTAGAGGGTTTTGTATAGGTGTGATTTATATTCAATGTTACCAGGCATTTGTATAGTGAGTGTGAAATAAAGGCAGTGGCGTAAAGAATTATGGGAACAATGTTTACTTTGTTGGCTACCTAAAAGCGTTTTATTTCGTATGTAATAACTTCTGTGTGATAAAGACTTTCGTCTGTGTATGTATATTTTGCAAATTATGTGTATTCGAAATGGAAATATGAATTATTATAGGTCACTTTGTTTTGTATATGTACTAGTGTTATATCTGGTCTGTTATGATTATTATTATTATTATTATTATTATTAACGGAAATGCATATTATATAAAAATACAGTATTAAGTTGTTAAATGTTATTGTATTAATTATGTGAGTAATTCTCCTTATATAAAATTTATATTTGAAAGTTTACTTAGCGCAATATTATGCGAAATCTTTATAAAGTATTTTAATAATCACTTATCTCATTGAATTCTGTTTGCTACGCTGAAAAAGACGCTCAAAATTTCCATATTAAATATTTAAAACTGAACAACATTTATTTAAAGAGGAAATGATGGTGGATATACCGGGTGTGTTACATTTTTTTACACTGTTAACGACATTTTCAGTGTTTGCGCGTGCCTCGTGATTCTTATGAAAGCATTGAATTGCTGGAAAGCAAACACTGAAAATGTCGTTAACAATGTAAAAAAATGTAACACACTTTTGGATCACCCAGTATAAGATGTTAAGCACATTGACCGCCTGAATGAATGAGTTGGCTTCCCCGCACAACACTGGTTACATTGCTTTCTTGCATTTGTCGCAAAATTGTTTTTTAGAATTGAACGTAAGACCCATTCGTTATCTGTCGTTATCAATTCCTTTTCAATCCATATTATGAATGCATCTGAAATTAAAATCCTTTAAATTATTTAAGAAATGGATGAGAAAAATATAAAATGCGCTCGTTGCAGCGAAACCCATCGCGCGATAATTAAAGTGCGGATTTTGTAATTGATAATAGTAAAATACGCCATTGAATAATTTGTTTCATATCTGTAGCTGGCCATTATTTTTCCTATTGAGCAGCTGTTGGCTGCTATCGATTTGTTAATGCTATTGAGTTTTGTCAGGTTATAGCACATTCCAAAATACAAAATAAATCATCCTAATGTCCAGCCGCACTAGTAATCTATTGAAAAAGCTTTCTTGAAAAATTGTTGAATATATTGGGTTTCTAAAGATTTCATTGTTTCATTTATGGAGGATGTAGGTGAATTTATAAATATCGTTTTTCAAAACAAGTCAATTCCAGACGGGGTTCGTGTTTCATGATGTTCGAATTTCAAATTATGAAATTTCCTCATCTGTTTTTCCAAAAATATCTTTTTCTTTGTTTCTAAAAATACACATGGTCATAAGACTGCACGATTTCTTTTATCTATTAATGTTAAACGTAAAACCACAATCAGAAAAGACTTGGCAACTTAAACCATCTCTTCTTTAGGCCAAATTATTTTTTATTATTTTATCTAGCTTTCATAAGCAATCTTAAATAGATATACAAAGAGAAATTAAGAAGAGAGACGAGAGAAGGCGTACGAAATTCTCTGTGGAGGAGTTACTTTCATCCCTTTTAAGCAAAATGGATTGACCTCGGGAAAAAGCAATCGATAACTACACCAGCTGTAAACTGCATCGTCTCTTTACCCCCTTCTTCCTGAGACTACCACCTTGTATTTCCTCATTTCTTAAGGAACATGCATCGTAAATGAAGATCTATTCTCGGCAAATATTCCATCAATCTTTCTCCATATTTCTGTCTACTCCTATTCACTAGATTTGTGGTATATTTTCCGTTGTTGTGAATCCTTCTCTCTCTCTCGGTCAGAGGTTGCTCTCCTTCCTCGACTTAAATCTCGAGAGAACACTCTCTAAACACACTCTAGATATCCTTCACACAGCGTCGATGTGGCTCACTTAGAACCCATTATGGCTTTCAGCTCATATCGGTTGTCACCTAGCAACCTAAGATGAAGATTAAGAAATGACTCCAGTATCGGATAATCGAAACACCAGGGGATTCCCCTCCCCCCACCTCTGCCTTTTACTTTCCCTTTCATATCGGCTTTGACGAAAAAGGGTTTTTTTCCTTGGTTGCTAGGACACCATACAAAAACGTCCCCACCAATTCCATCCTCCTCTTTTTTTTCTTTGGTCACCCATCCAGAGAAACATATAGCGGAACGATTATCATCACTCTTTAGATTCGATACCACCATATCTTATTCATTATGATCAAGATGATAAGTGACAAAAATAATACTTAAGAGCTTTTAAAATGAATAACCATTTTTGGTCATATTATTATTATAATTTCCAATAATTTTATTTAACAGATCCCATATATACGAGTCGTATTTTTTAAGTAAGTATCGTTTTTATATAAAAAAACAAGGACAATTTTTAACACCTTAATTTTTATATGAAAGCCTGGACTTTAATCTACTTTTCAAAATAATTTCCACCTACCGGTATATTCAGGCATTTATCGTATCGTACGACCAGCTTCTGAATTCCATCCTCATAAAAATCGGCCGCCTGATTTGCTAACAACTCCAGCACGGCTGTTTTGACGTCGTCATCGCCCAAAATACAGTGCATGATTTTACAGGCTGAACTTCATTTTCTTGGGTGATTTTGAATGCCTCCATTCTATGGGCCATTGTTTTGACTCCGGTGTAACGTGAGCAACCCATGTTTCGTCACCAGTGATAATTTGGCTTAAAACTTGATCTCCTTCGACACGGTACCTGTCGAGGAAAGCCAAAGCACTGGCTAAACGATTGGTTTTGTGTAACTCTGTACTGGAGTGGTTAGCAAATCAGGCGGCCGATTTCTATGAGGATGGAATTCAGAAGCTGGTGGTACGATACGATACTTAATATAGGTGGAAATTATGTTGTAAAGTAGATTCAAGTCCAGGCTTTTATATAAAAATTAATGAATAGTGTTAAAAAATTGTCCTTGTTTTTTAAAACAAAACGGCACTTACTTAAAACACGTCTCGTAATATGCATAGAATTTTTTATCGTATATGGTTCATCCAATATTTGCCATCGACCCAATTTAGAACACAATATTTTTGAACTTCGTTCATTTATGTGGCTCACTGCCACATTCAACTGAAAGTTTCTGAACAGCTCTATGCAAATGAAATTAAACTCTTTTAAAAAAAGAAATAAAAATGACAACAGTGTTTTTATGAATTCAGAATGTAACCGAAAATCATCTCAAATCTGAATTTGATTTTATTTAATCTGAACTTCACTCTATCGCTATTCTAATTTCACTGTGCTAATCGTTTTGTTTGTTTAAATTTATCCATATACACCAATTACTCTCTTTCATAATTTACTGATTATCTTAAGATTTTTGTTTTACTATCAACTGCGATCTCATTGGAACAGGAAACTTCAATTACGACGATGTTCTTTGATTAATTTTAATAAGTCACTCATCATTCAAATGGATGAGTTTTATTCTTCTTTAGATGTATCAAAATATATTAAAACATATTTGAAAAATTCTTAGATAAATTTATTCAACTCATTTTGTAGCTATGGAATCATCAGATAATTAGGATCCTTCATATCAACTCATTTATTTAATATCAAACATAGCTCTAGATCCCATTATTATCTTTAAAAGATAATTAGTTACATCGGTATTATTGAATATTAAGAAAAGATAACTGGGAAGAAATTCACCTGTTTATTACTGAAATACTTTATTAAAGACGTTGAAGAAAACCTTCATACCTTTAATACAACTGACGCGCACAATTTTACTTGATTAAGCAAGCAAGTCAACATCAACAAACATTTTATGGATTGAGTAAAACGTTTGTCTTTGATCTCATTAATATGCTGTGGAAGTGCCTGGATTTGCCTGTACCTTACTGTAGGAAATTTATCTAAGAGAATATTTCGAGAACTATTTGCCTGAATATATACGTATTTTTTCTTTTCTTTTTTTTAATCAAAAGGAGTTACTATTTTTAATTATTTATTTGTTATACACGTATATTTATGTTCTGGATATTGTTGTCCAGAACTCATTTTTAGGACCTTTGCTATTCAGGATTTGTCAGATGATATCGTCAATTACGTACTCTGATGCCCATTGAGACACAAGACAGGTCAAATGGCTTGTAAAGGAAGGGAAAACCTCAAATCACAAAGAAGAACGAGAAGTGAAATACCTGGTACCTATTTCGAAGGCTCTGCTTTTATTCCCAACGGTAAAATTGAGACTGAAAATAAACTTAAGAATCGAGAATATATAGCCGAAGATGGGTAAAATGATTTTTTTAATGAAATATGTGTATGATTAGCCTACTTTTTTCTCTTCAATCTCATTAATTATTAAATGTTAGCACGTCTCAAATACAGCTTTTAGCTTGTAAGGATAAATTGAAACATTTAGGATCATCAGTGAGTTGATTGTAAACTCTACAAATTTCGGTGTGCAATTTAAAAAACTTTTGCTAATTAATGTTAAGAAATGCTACTATTTTTTAATTCCTTCAAAATCCTTTTCTATTGGTGTCTAACTATAAAACAAATTATTCTCTCATTTATAATAATGATGAAAAATTTTGATATTTCATATAAAAATCATGTAACACACATTATTGTAAATGAATGCAATTAACTTTTTTTGAAATTTGACATGGAGAAATTGTTTCTAAGATTATTCCAATTGTTAGCTTAGAAATACGAATGGGCTGAGATTTTTACGTACAAGACGATATTTTTCATTCAGTACAATATAATTTCTCTTATTGTTTCATTAAGTTTCCATCCGTATAAATCCTATTTATCGTTCTAATCTTACTTTTAGGATAAAAATAATTTTTTAACTTGATAAAACTCTTGAGATGCCTTTAGTATGTTCGCTTTTGTCTAAGGCCTTTGGTCTTGTGTCTAATTAGTAATTCTGACAGAAAAAATAATAGTTATTAATTAAAAATACAAAATGAATAAAAAATAAGATATAATAAACAAAAATAATTAATCAAAATCAAAATAAAAAGCTGACGTTATCAATGCTATCCTTTATCAAAGCAAAAAGGATAATTCTCTAAAAGCAGATAGAATATTAGAGAATTGTCCTTTTTGCTTTGATAAAAGATAGTCTCTATCCGAAACGTCAGCTTTTTATTTTGATTTTGATTAATTATTTTTATTCATTATATCGTATTTTTTATTCATTTTGTATTTTTAATTAATAACTACTATTTTTTGTATTCCAGGGTTCTTGGGTCTCGTCCTTCTCTAAATATATATCCGTTCATAATTCTGACAGAATAATAATTTACATTCATGTTTATAGGAATATAAATGTAATTATGAATATAATTTATGATGAACTCAATGAAAGCATAGTTAATTGAAATACCCGAAATATATTAAGAAACTTCATAAGTCTCAAAATGAAATGAATTTCTCCAAATTACTCGGATCGATGCTGATTGTTCCCATAGATTTATTTTCAATCAATTTAAAATTCTCTACACTTAATAAAGACTACTTGAGAAGTCAAAATAGAATAAATGTCAGAGAAAATTACGTAAATATTAGATCAAAATTTGTTTAGACAGTAAGTTCCACTCGTTCTTAATAAATTATTAAATGAATAGAACACAATTGATTATATACCATTCTGTTTAATATTGCATAAACAGAAGTCCTTTTCCCTTCAAAATAGTTAAATAATTAAACGTCTCTCAACTTGTGAACCACAAACAGACCACAGGCATTAAAAAATCGAATGACCAAATGTTTATTTCCATTCCCAATGTCCACTCAGGGAAAAAGTTTTTTCTTGGATGATAATTTCCAGGTGAAGATATTTTTCCAATGAAGAAAATGTCGATTTCTTCCTGCTGAAGAACTTAATAGCAAAGATCTTAAACAATGCAATTCACCGTTAGAGATATTTAATTATTTAAATAAATATCGAGTAATTAAGGAATTTTAATTAATGAAATACATAAATTAATTATGAAATAATATAATTATTGACATACTTACAAATATGTGAGGGATATAGTTTCATATTTTCTGTTTAATTATGGTACTCATTTAAACAGAAAAACAGAAATTAATTATGGTACTCATTTTCTTAGTATGCAACTCCACAGGTGGCATATGAGATACATATATTTATCTTCTAAACCCTGATTCGAAAATTTCATGATCTGAAGCATTTATATGATTGGATTATTGCAAGGGAATTTCATACATCATTCTCTTCGAATATTTTTCAGATATTTTAACATCTGCATAATGTATGCACTATTTCAATTTCCAGCTTTAGTCCACACAATGAAAATTTGCTAAATCAAATATTTTAAAGACGCAGGTACTTAGTATGTCTATTTCAACCTGCGAAAGCAACATGGAATTGGTAAAACAAACTGTTCCTGCCTTCGAACAAACTATGCTCTTTAATTTTTTTTCTGTTCAGCTGTATTTGTGATGCAGACTATTCTTAGAGAAAAAAAAATGCAAATAGACCTTTTTCTCTCTCTCTGACTGCTTCTCCTTCTGTATAATCAACTCATCGATTTACTTTAAGCACTTAAAAGCCGATTGCTTATCATAATGCAATAACTTAAAAGGTAATAAGCGGCTTTGCATTTTGACCCAGTTATTGTGAAGAGAGAACAACAGAAAAAAAGACTCACGCTTGTTCAAACATTCACGTTTGTACATTTCACCTTCGCCGAGAACGTAGCCAAACGCATCAGCAAAAAATTTAACTTTTAAGAATTCCAAAATGATTTGAACGCCCCATTACATGAGCTCAGTATTAGGAAGATAGTTTACCTGATTAATTAAATACGTTAATTAACTTATATGCATGAATTATCTCACCTGAATTGCGTTGGTTACATTCCATCCAGCTTGCCATTCGGATATTTGAGTTTTCGTGTCAAATTCGCTGACGCCTCCGACGGTGCCACCGACGATGTCTTCGCCCTCCATACCGGAAATGCCGCCGTTCATTTTCCCTCCTTCAAAGCCTTCGCCCCCGAAGCTCGTCTGCCGCTGCATGCCCTCTCCATAGTCGCCACCCTCGTCTCCCTCGCCGTCGAAGGTCCTCTGACGCTGCATGGACGACATCTCCTGACCCTGGTCGTGGCGAACGATGCGGGTCTTCTCGTCATTTTCGCCGCAGTCCGGAAGGATGGAGCGGACTTTGTTGAGGATTGTGAATGCTGCCTCCATCCTTTGATCTTACAGCTTAATACTTTAAGAGTGGACGGGGACGAAAAGAAATAGGCGAATTCGAAAAGCAAACAATTTCAGGAGATAACAAATCAACCAGTTGTCTCCTAAATTATTAGCAACACAATTTCTTTTACTTTTCGATTGGGTTCACACACACAAGAAAAAGAGTCTCCATTGAAGGAAATTCCGTCCTCCTATTCGAAATCAATTTTGACTCAAAGGCGGTAGAGCGTCTAAGTGGAAGACTTTTTTTTTATTTTTTTATTTTTTTTTAGGCAATATGAAGGATCACGTTACTCAATCATGTCCCTCTCAAATGGTTAATAAGTGGAAGACTTTAATGGAGTCACCGATCGTAAACAGTTTATCAAAGAATTTCAATGGGTTGATTCGAGTGCTGCAAAATGAATACCGTGCTCGTTTTAAGCATCCTTCGTGGACAATTTTTTTATATTTAATAAATGTATAAGCGTTCTATAAAAATCTAATAGCACTTTTGAGTAGATATATTGATTAGCAAAAACAAATTCAAAATTTTTAAATGAATTTTCTTAATAACGTGTACAATTTAAGAATTGCTTTTATTTCTTCGGTATCGATTATGAGTATCAAGGTTTCGGGTTTCTTTGACTTATTTCTTTCCAGTAGGGGGTCTTATTGGGAAACGTCTGACTAATGGGTGGAATCATTACCATGGAAACGCAAGAGCGGCATTAAAGAGGTCCCTGCGTCACTCGGGGATCGTGTTTCTGCAAAAATAAAAGGCATTCCTTTAAAGTAAATAGGAACTTATTACATTCTGTCAGACGATCGACATAAAACATGGGATCTAATTAAATACAGAATTTTACAAACCTAATTTATTATTATTATTATTATTATTATTATTATTATTATTATTATTATTATATAAAGAAATGGGGTAAAGGGAGCTGATGATGATTGACTACATCTGCGATTTCGTTCATAATCAAAATCTGATTCCCCCCCCCC
>JAHWFO010066978.1:964458-976936 GCA_023313115.1 Rhysida immarginata | reverse complement strand
ATATTAATAGCTTATTTTATGAACTTATTGCCAATAAAAATGAGGGGAATAGAGAGGTGGAAGTAGAGTAAGGGTTGTCAATCGTAAAGATTGGTGGGAGGAGACACGATAGCTTACCTGATAAGGAAGGAACGACGACGTGTCTGGTTCTCCGTCACTCTCTTCTTCTCTCCCCTGAGGTGTTTCAGAGACGACAATCTTTGGGGGGTTTTTGAGAACGACGGTCACTCTTCCTTGATACCTCTCGTTCGAAGAGAACCATTGCAGGTGAGCCAGGCAGACGAATTGTATTCCACCCCCGAGCACAGCATCAACCGTTGAGCACGCTCATTCACTTGAAAAACATCCGAGCGAAAATGGTTCGGGAAAAAAGTATCGCTTCTGAATCATTTCATTCTATTCTTGAAGACAGCCATGGAACGACCCCTTAAGTAACGATGCGAGACCCTCATCAGAAAACACATTGACATTGCGCATGCCTACGACTGCGCATGCGTATTTCGATCGACTGCAGCAGCAGCAGAGCAGCTTTTCTCTTCGTTCGGAAGCTGTGCACCACATCCAGATTAGATGCTCACTCCTACACATCGCAATCTCAAATGGTACCGACCGATTCTGGCATTAGCCAGGGATAATCCGTTCGATTAGAACACCTGTTCTCTTCTTCCACTTATACATCTCTCTCCCTTTCTAATTTCGATATACAATATTTAGTGTCTCTCATTTGCATGATTATTCCGTGTCATCTTTCCAGTCTCTCCGTTTAGCTTGTCTTATAGATTATTTCAAATTCGCCAATAGTTAGACACCTTCTCATGAGATGCTAGGAAAATTGAATGGATAAGCGAACCGCCATTGCCGGTGATTCAATCCGGCGCAGATTATAGCTTGTTATATTCATTCGGTATCCTATTTACCATTAACTAGAGAACTCTATTTTAATAAAATAAAAGAGAAGGCGAATAGCATACGGAAGTTCACGGATTAGGTAATAGATTTTGAATTCCTTTGCACGAGGCTACATTCGTAAATTATATACTAATCGTCGAGAACGGAACGTGAATAGGTTTATTGCGGTTTATCAATAGATAACGAAGGGGAAAATCTATTGAGAAAATATAGATCAAGTCATTTTCTACGGTGCATGTTTCCGCTAAATTAAAAGGAGGGTTTAAAATTAATCGTCTTTAGTTATTACTAAAATGATAACACTTTCATGATGTAACAAACAAAAACTAGCAGTGCTTTTCTTTATGTAAACATTTGGCGTGTTTTCCGTTATTACAGACCTCTAACCTAATTGCTCTAATTCTGCTTCTTATGTTAAAAAAGCAATTGTTCCTAAAAACCTTTGTAAAATCTTACTCAAAATAAGATCGAAGATGATTTACGATGATTTGTGACAAACAGTGAAGGAGGTCAAAAAAATAAATAAATAAATAAATAAAAAACCCTTTGAAAAGAATATTAAGTAGGCTCGAGTATTTTGATAGAGTATGGCGGTTTTGTAATTTTGCCAAACCTTGAAAGTGTGGCAAATTAAAAAAAAAATAAAATAAAATAAAAACATGAATTAGTTCAGTTATAATCTCTGTATATTGAATACGTAAAACTATGCGAAGGTATTTTAGGGCGCAATAAATAACTTGTTAAAAAGCAATAATTAAAAAAGATTGCCAAAAAAGGGAAGAAAAAGTACTTTAGAAGCTGTTGGAGGGAGGAGCGGGGTAGTCTTCGTGCGATCGTTGACTGATAAGATTGGTTGGTTGGGCTCACGTTGTTGGCTCGCGACCAACTCCCCCGCAAAGTCACTTCTTTACCAATCAATATATGCAGCAGTCATTGATTGGTGTTTGGAAGGGCCGCGTGCTTAATGCCCATGCTCACGAGAGTCAATGTTATGGTGTTTTATTACGTGATATTCAAAAATCTCTTGTATATGATGCTGCCAACGATATCTCGTCAAAATGGACTTGCCTGCTCTTCCAAGGAAAAAAAAAACGGAGTCAATAGCATAGAATAGCAATAATCTCGTTAAACTGTTTCTCCTTATAAATTGCATTGCGATAGATTTCTTCGGCAAACTTTTACAGATATTTAACAAAACTAATGCCCACACCTGCTATTTTTAATATAATTTGTACTCTACAGATTTGTTATCGAAATAAAACGCTAACTATACATCATCCCTTCACTGCGTATTTTTACTACCTGAAATCTAAAGTGTGGCTGTTGCTTGGGAACGCTTCTCGTAGGGCAGTATTAATGAAAACAGCCAAAACTGTGGACACGAGGTTAACAAGAAAGGAAGGAAAGAAACTACTATCCCACATAAATACTGTTTCAATTTTATATCGTTTTGAGCGACGCCACAAAAGTCACAATTGTGTAAAGTAAATTTCTAAATACGGAATAAAAAAATGAAGAATTTATCCGTGAATTGTGATAAGACAAAGCTGTGGATTACAAACCTTTATAACGGGAATGATGAATCTTGTGTTTCTTTATTTTTGTGGAACCCCCTCTAACTGGTGAATAGACAAATTCACAACATGTCGACCATAAAAAATATAGTTTTGCTGATGGAACAACAATTCAACCGTTATTTTGATGTCACTAACTGATTAAGTAATATTTTGTCGCAAGGGTTCTCTAAAATTCCGAGAAATAACATATATAAGTTTCGATTTATTGAGACTCAGGTGGTGGTAATATGAATCCGATTGTTCACTTCACGATCGTCTTCAATTTAAGACGTCGCCTTCATTCCTGCTTCAATAGAATCACAACACCGAATGAAATCATGGTCTTTTTTTTTTTTTATTCGTAGAAATGAGCTTCCCCAAAATTTTTGTTCAGCAAGCAAGTACACTTTCTTCATTGGCCATTGTCACATTTCCCTAAAGCGAAATATGGTCGAGGAAAAAATGCCACCTGCTGATAGGAATCATATGATAATGAATACACGAAATATACATTCTATTATTAATGATCATACATATAACATTTCAATGATAAAAATAGGGCAAATATCTTCCAATTTACTCTAGTATATTTATTTCCTTTGACATAAAAAGATATTGAGTTAAGGTAGTAAATATATCTTTCTCGAAGTAAAATATTAGAAAAATTTTAAATGAAAGCTATACTCTGTTGGAGTGGGCGTGTCCAGTTAAACCTCCGAATTCAATTGTTAGACATTGTTGCGAAGTAAAATTAATAATGCCTAATAATTGAAAATGGAAATATAATTGACAGGCTATCAGGCTATAATAACAAACATGACAGAAGACAGACAGGAACAAATTTTGATAAAATGTTTTATTACAAAATTTAATATAAAAAAGTAATAACACGCTGGTTTTCTTCCTGAAATTGTATTTAAACAAAATACTGTACATAAATAATAAAAAGTAGTTGTTTTTTTATAGGAAATCGTAATACCGTTTAGATAATTTTATTTTAAATTCAATTTTTTATTAATGTAGTCATACATGTTCACTAGTAAACTATACACCCTATTTCCAATTGAAAATCTGTAAGGTTTTCATCAATTTTTACATAAAAATCGGTTATTTCTACAATAATTTTTACTGAAATTTCCAATCAATTTTTCTTTAAAATTATACAATCTGTTTTAACACTTGCCTGATTTTCCCTTATATTTAATGTTTATATTCGCATCCTTTTCAATAGATGCCTGTAACATACGATTACTCTAAGACTTATAAATTTTTATTCAATAACTGAATGTGATTTATAAATTTACAATTTTTTAAATTCTTTATAATCATTTTAATTTAACGTAAGGAAAAAAAAACACTTGGAAATCTCGAGAAGGAAATAAAATTAAAACTATTCAGCCAAGTGATTAAGCCCAGTTGTACTGATTGGGATTAAGAATTAGAAACACATAAGAAAAAAATTCAGAAGCAATGCGACTTTCAGAGGAGACATTGAAAGGAGAATTTTTTTAAATATAACAATTTTTCAAATTTTAAAATCAAATTCTATTTTAAGGAAAATGCCATTAGAAAAGCTGTTTGACTTTGGTTCAGAGATTTGTTAAGGAACATAAGAAATAAATTATACAAAAATAGAGAGAGAGAGAGAGAGAGAGAGAGAGAACAACATCGGAAAAGAAACAAAGGCTACGATTCCAGAACTCTTAGATCCGAACAAATGAGAAATAATACTGATGTCCAGAAGTAGGCAATTCAGAAAAAGATGACTTCAGTGTCAGGTTGGATGATCAAGAATTTTATCTTGTTGGCTGCTGGAATCACCTCCGCCGTATTTCTGCCTACTGCTCTCGTGGTTGATGATGTAAGCGGCGACGATTACACTTAACACCTGCAAAGAAAAGGAAAAAAATCGTTGCTGTCGTATAGATTTTTCATAATGCTCATTTACTTCGAAACATTTTTCAAGTGTCTATTTCATCTATATCAGTGTAGGAGAAAATTTCCCCAGAATCTATATTCAAACTTTGTATGGCCCAATAAAAGTGAGTTGCTCACGCAAACACGCTATAGTTTCGTGACCGCGATAGATTGTTAGGCAGGAAATCAGATTCAAATCGCAGGTAGGGAAACATTAAAAAACCAAAACGGGGAAAAACGCACGTAAAGTCACTGACTCCCTTTCATTTGTGAAGTGAACCGTTGCGTGCTCGATTTTAAAGAGGATTTTTATTACGCATATTTACGTTCTGAACTCAATAGAGATAAAAAAGGCGATCTTTACTTTCACATTTATTACAGAAATTTGATGTGATTGGAATTTTCGTTATGTTTTGGAAGCCTTCAGTAGATTAAGTAGTCGGATATACGTATTACCAAATAAGCGACTCACTAAAAATAAATCAGAAAAGAAAAATGGATAGTGATTGTATCCTTCATTAAATATGCATTAACATTTCACAGAATAACTTATTTTTTATAATTATAAAAATAATTTATTTGTCTTTAGCACAGAAAATTTATCCATTATTCGGTTATATGCAGGCCCGATTAAAAGGTAACTAAGAAGCAGTCAATAATTGGAATCGTTTTTCCTAAATATTCAATGAAGCCGTCAATGATAAGAATGAAAAAATAAGTGTCTCACTTTTACAAAATACTAGCAAAATGTATCATAATATGCTCAAAAATTATTCGATCAGCCACAAGAAATCAACATCCAATCGGCTGTGAACAATTATAATGACTGTATTACTACCCTCTTCTGCTGCTAACAGATAAGGCTAATTGAAACAATGTGTAATATGAGATGGTTTGAGGGGGAAAAAAATAAAAAAAATATAAAATTCCTATATTTTCGATCAATGATTCTTATTGAACCCCAAAGCAGGCGAAAGGAGACAAGCACATTATGTCCCCAATTTCGAGAGGCACTAAAACTGTTATAAAATAGGCGCTATAAGGAATCACTAAATTCCCCCAGCCGACCTTGATCACTCCCCTTTAGAAATTGCTAACTTTCATCTCTAGAAACTATAATTGACAAATTCGAAAACAATTTTTACAATGCTCGACATTGAAACTGCTTCACCTAGAAGGATTCGATCGAATATACTATTGTCAATTTTTTCGACCCAGATTACCAGATAGAGAATACGTTGAATTCATTTCAGGTCAAGATTGCAAATTATATGGCTAAAATGGTGGAAAAAACATGTAATATCGTTCAGTGGCGTGTTTCGCTATACACGCACTCCGCATCGATTCGTACAGACGTCAGATGACAAGTGCCAACGCCCATTTTACTCCAACAGCATAACTGTATCTCGAACAGCTGGCAAGTGACATCCGATAACAACCATTTTCGATTCACTAAAAACGCTTCAGTATTGTAGACCGTGGAAGTAAAGTATTAAGAAGCGTAAGGTGTAATTACGTCTTTGAGATGGCACTCTTTTATTGAAAAACGTTATTTGCGATGTCTTCTGGAAAAGCCAATCTACCGGGATTGCAGCAGTCCTTGTTAGGGGAATCAGAGGTGACTACAGTTGCAGTTTATGGAATCCCAAGTAAGGAAGCCTTATGCTAATCAGTATGATGCTCAGGAACGAACTTATGAAGGCTTGTTTGGACTCTGTGGACCGTACTACTTAAAAAAATGATTGGAATTGACTTCAGATTGCGAACATGGCACGCTTTTTTATCGGGCGCAGAGAAAATAGCATCTTCCACTGCGAAGACTCCTGTTTTGTTTCTGGGTTTCGGCTGCAGTTATGTTGAGCTTGAAGTAAAATTTAATACACATTATCTGTTCCATAACATCCGGCATTTCCATAATCGCAGACACATACAAAAAAACCGAAACTCGAAAACACGTAGACAGTTGACAGACTGACGACAATGGCGTAACGAGGATAATTGGCGCCCGGGCATGGTATTCATTTTTTCGCCCCGTAAATATTTTTTCTTCTGGCGCCCGTGGCATCATGACCCCTCCCCACCTCCTCGCTACGCCACTTACTGACGGTAAAAGATGCAGCAAGAGGCACCTAGCCACGCTTATAGTTTGCGCGATACATTCACATTCCAAATTGTTGGAAATTTTGGGTAGCACCTCTATCTGTGAGCAAAGGATAGTCAGCGTTCTTATCTAACAGGAAAGACTTGCTATACCAAAATGTTTCTCGTTACTATCCAAAAAGTTTAGTCGGGTCTTCTAATTTCTTATAAATATTATTTAGTCGACTTGGAAATTGCATGATTATATATAGTTCTCTACACACAGCGCAGTATAGAAAGGAGCTTCTTGCCAAATCAACACATCTTTCTTAATGGGGCAATTTCAATGAACAGCAGTATAAATAACATTCTTACCTCTAAAAGGCCTATTCCTACTATGGTAGGTATCCAAATAAACCTGTTGTTTTGAACCCAGCGGAGGAGCTTCCGATGACACCCTTCCTGCAAAAAAGAGAGAAAGAAACAGTTTGTTTTTTTAAAAAAAAAGTATGTATCTTTTCTTAATTTGTCAACATTAAAAATCGTTCTTTGCCTCAATTAAAAAAAGAAATTGCAATTAAAATAAATTTCTTTGATGGACAGGAATAGTTTTTTTTTTCAGACATGCCATGTGAAAAATGCTACTTTGTGAACTTAGCAAAGAACCGATGTCAGAGAACGTTCCAGACAAATAGTCCTCATCCCCCCCTCCCCAAGAAGAAAAATTTACGGATCATTTGCCATTTATACATATTTTAAACAATTCTGACTTAGATATTTGAAAACATTCGCATTTAGAAAAGAGCCCCTAAAGGCGAAATTCTATTTTGAAACATCACCAACCTGTTTAAGCTGAATGGCTGTTGTGTCGTTGCTCGTGACATTTCGAGTGACCCAATATGTGGCATTATCAGTAGTCTTTATAGAGAATACCGTTGTCGGGATGGAATAACAGGAGGAATCGATGACATCATTGCGATAAGCGAATTCTTTGGGGCCTTCGTAACCACAACAGTTAAACTACAACAGAAAAATGTTAAAGAGAATATAATTTTTGAAATGACTTCTTTAAAAAGTTCTGAATTAATTCAAAAATTTTGGAACCTTATTTTGAAAGACGCTTCTCGTCGCTTCGTTGACTTCCGTCCATCCACGACGCAAGAGATCAGACAACTAATTGATCAAGAAATGGAAGTTAAAAATCAGGATATTTCTAAATAAAACCTAGTAACAGTTATTTCACTGTTGCTAATGATTTGATGTAGATATTTAAACAACAAAGATTGATATATGCAAAAATTTCTATTTTCATAGATGCGCTACAATAGCACACGTCAGCCATTAGCAAAACATAGCCTTGGTTGACGTTTACGCAAATGAGTGGTTGAGCTTGGATCTTACGATGTTCGTATCAAAACCAAAGATTCTAAGCAAAAATCAGATGAAAGCTCGAAAGACTATAGCCGAAATACGTATTTAAAATCAACTGAAGAAACACAGAGTGGTAACGAAGTGCGAAGACAAATTTCGGGAGGTGACTTCCTCCATTAAATGGCTCTATAAACAATGTATCCGGAAATGCATGGTTTTTGAGACGCAATATATGGTAACACTCTAGGCACCACTTCAGTTGAGCATGTACTGTATTTCTGTAACCTTTGTTACAGTTTCACACGATAGCTATGCATTTTTAGGATCATTTTTGTTTCTTTTAGTGGAGAGAGTTACAGTCCGAAGTTTGTCCCCGCATTTCTTTACCACAGAGTGAATACGAGAAGAGAAAGACACAAAAAAAATTATAAAGTATAAACTGTATCTTTCCTCTAAATGAGGCGCTTTCCGTACGGGCTGAAACCAAGAAGCTTCGGTCCATCCAATTCATGACAGTCTCATTATGGAAGATTTGAAGAAAATTACGTAGCAAAATAATGAATGAAATCAAGTACAAACCAGTTGTATATTCATGTAATAATCAAGTATTTTAATATTCGATAGCAGAGTAACCTTGTGGAAATGGGAGGAATTATTTCCTCTGGGTTTGTTTTTTCTTATCCTTACGGTCTCACAGGATAGTTTCAGGAAAAGTTTCCCCAATAACAATTTTCTAAGAATTACTTAAAAAGTAAATCTATACACATTTAACAAAATCTATTCAAGTTAAATGTATCAAGATTTTTTTTTTTTTAATTTGATAGTTACCTCCAATTTCATCATTATGAGTGTTAAAATGCCTCCTATTTGCGTCGCAATACAAAGCACTGCTATCAGAACATACTAAGTGGAAAATAAAAATAAAATAAAATGAATTTAATACAAACTGTTGTACAATATGAAGTGGTAAAGTTTACATATAAATGCTTTTAGAGTCGTCAATCCGAGAAAAAATCTCAAAAGCCGTCGGTCTTACGTAACAATACTGCTAAAAAATTTCGTTTTTTAAAGCAATTTTAGAATGAGGATAAAAAGTTGATCGTAATTATTCGCTTCACTGACCATTTTTATGAGGCAGCTGCTCTGACTTGTGGTTCCGACGCAACCCAAAAAACCTCACACGCACAAGAAAAAACGGAGAAAAAAAATCAATAAAAGAAATTTTTAAAGGAGTAAAAAAATAAAATTCATCGCCAAAAATGAGATTAAATTTCCTTAAAGGATATAAAGGTTTCCTACTTTAAATTACCTGTGAAAAACATTAAAAACCCGAGTCCTATAATAACGTACGTGAACACCTGAAATTAAGAATAATTGTAAATGAGATGATTTGCCTTCGATTAAATTATAGTTTAGAGTCTGTTTAAAGTTTTGCACATCATTAATATCCTATAATTCTTACACGAGTATATTAGATAAAACTTAAGATAAAAACGGAACTCACTAAATTTCCTGATAGGAATCGCGAAACGGAGACGGAGGTGGCCATAACCCACGCCATATAGCCAATGACGACACACCCGACCAACTGCATTGAGGAAGACAATAAAGAATTGCATTGGAAAAATCAAAATAAAATTCTTATCTTGTAGATTAATAATGATAGGGTTAGAGAAGGTCAACACACAAAAGAAAAACAATAATAAAGTAGGAAGAGAAACGTACAATTTAAAGGTGAAAGTTTTCTCCTGTGATAAGAACTTTATGCGCTCTCATGCTTTCATCTTCAACTAGAAACGATTTTTTTTTCCTCATACACGGGATCTGATAAACTGATTCAGGTTTAATACTCTTTAAAGGATTAATTCTTTGTCTTTACTATTAAAATTCCTCTGATATACTCTGAATCCCTTGAAGATGATTTACGTTTTTCCATACAGAAAAAATACATTATTTTAGGAGCAATTAGCTAAGGCTGCGTGATTAATTGAGCTTGACATCTTTCTACAGTACATATTATGATCTTTAATTCCAAAGACTGTCTAATATTTCAGTCGTAGATTGATTACAATGGAAAGCGATAATAGTAATTTTCACGCTGAGTACCTATTCTATTTCGCCTTTATAATTAACTGCGTATTTGAAGTAAGAGAACACAGAATCGCTTTCTATTTCAATAATGCATGAAATGTAATTACAAATAGAAAAGGAAAGGAAAAATTCCCCGACCTGGACTCGAACAAGGGACCATGCCTTTCTCTGGCACGGAATTTTTCCTCCTCTTTTCTATTTGTAATTATGATTATGTTTGAAGAGTTTCTTCAGTTTAATTGTTATCTTCTTTTTGCATGAAATGTACTTTGTAGCTTCTTCTTGGATTCTGTTCTAATCTACTTATCTTCAAAATATTTCAATGAAGAACCGACTAATAAGAAAAAAATTGACAACAAACGCATCATTGTGCTCTATTTAAAAATGTAAAAATCCCATTACTGAAAGAAATAATGGAAAATGAACAAATAAATTTGAAATAATGGAGATTTCAGGCTCTCAGTTAGAAATAGTTTAAGAACAAAGGTCATATTGGAAATTGTTATAGCCTTTAAATATGTCTTAACAAAATGACAATATAATTTATTTTTTTTTGATGGGAAGTTCACTTTATTTACGAATCTCAAATAATTAATTTAAAGTTTGAATGTAGGCAGAACTCGTCAAAATTTTTGCTTTTAATTCTACAAAACTGAAATACACATTAAGAAAATCCATTTTACATAATATGAAAATATTTTAATTATTTGAAGCTCATTTTAAATGATTAGAATCTCCATAAAATCAGATTAATTAATTAGAACCTTGAAATTCAATTAACCTAAAACCAGTCCACTCTTCTAAGCAAATGTGTGTGTCTCTCTGTATTACAATCAATTAAAAAAATTATCAACATGAGCCAAACAGTTTTTTGTTTTTTTTTAAATTTCATATGTGAAGATGATAAAAAATTATTTAAGAAAAGACTCGTTGAGTGGAAGTGACCTGACCTCTTAAAAAGCTTAAAAGAAATTAATTAAGAAAACATTGATCGCGCTTTAAGCAGAGCTTATTTACATACAATTTTTATAGTTAGGCTCTTCCACTATAAGAAGAGAATAACGCTGAGAAATTTTCTCAGCGTTTGGTATCTAAACATAAGCCAAAATTTTAATATTAAATACTCGTATACTCGAGTCTTTCTATAAGAAAGCCTTTAATCGTTACACCATTAATTCTATATTCAGCAATGGTGAATGGAGAGCCGTGATTCTCATTCTAGCGAGAACTTAAATTTGTATAATTATCTTTAATTTAAGCCCCCTAAACAAATTGTTTTAATTGTTAAATCATTAGCAAGAAAGGGAGACAAACAGCAGACATTGAAGAACCAACTTTAATTGCGTTGACTGGTCAACAGAAATTCTCGTAATCGATTTTCATCACAAAGTACGAATGATCTAATAAGTGTATTCTTTTGAGCAACGAAAAAAAGAAGTCAGGGAGCAACATGTTCAAAGAAATTATTTTTCAGAAAAATTTCGAACTGAACGTTATGCAAGATTATAACGATTTCATAAGCAAGTTACATAAAGATCGGGGAAAAATTAATTTATTTAAATGAAATAAAAAACATCGTCTTAAATAGAGCAAAATCGTGCAACACTAAACACGGTACGAAAGAATAAAAAACAAATTGAGGTGAAGTTAGTAAAACAGAAGTCGCTCAATCAAGCACAAAAGTGGCGCGGATAAAAAAGCACTTGACTCTGCACAAATATGTATTCGCGTTCAAACGCAGATTATTGAACTTGAGGATAAAGGTAAATAATACTTCAAGAACAGAGCGCAGAGTTGAGAAGCTTCGAAATCACGCTAAAACCACTTTAAGAAAAATAAAAAGAAAACTTTATTCTTTCCTTTTTATATTTTAAATTCTTTGCGCTTCACCTGCTCAAGAAGATGGAGCCTGTTAAAGAGTCAATCGCAGTTCTCGCCTCTCATCAAAGCGATGTCCTCAAAGAAATGCTTAAAAAATATTGCACATTTTCAGGATACACCTTCTCCTCCCCCTTCTTATCTCTACACCATTTCTTCATTTTTTTTCAGAAGGCGACAATTTACAAAAGAAAATCGCGCAGTTCTTTGGAGCGTGGCCGACGTCTTATTTGATTGAGTTTCGGAACGTCGTGACCCCGTTCTTATAGCGACGCTAGGTGAACAACCCCTTCGTTTGATAACTCATCGGTGCTCAACTCACTCCTCATTAGAGTTCATTGTTTGTTTTTTTTTAATTTCCCTTCCCCTTTTCAGTTTCAATCACCCTTTCTGCATCATCCAATCCAACAATTTCGATTCCCCTCTAAAATCCGAATCAATGAAAACTTTGCATATCAGAAACAAAACTATTAACTTTCAATTTACTACATGGCACGTAACTTGCAATTTATTTTCTCCCACTCGTAAACTACGATTTTTGAAAGGAAGCGTTGCAGTTTTGTTTCGACTTTCTTCATTAGAGGATATTGAATGTTTATTACACTGATTAACATAATGAAACGTCTGTAGGTGAATGTGGCTTTGAAGCAACATTCATAATTTTTAGCTCCCCCCCC
>JAHWFO010066978.1:949184-964358 GCA_023313115.1 Rhysida immarginata | reverse complement strand
TAGGGGGAACTCAATTCATCTTGAAGTTCAATCTAGACATATCGGTAGTAATATTTATTTAATAAATTTCCTTCGGTTCATTAGACCATTGAAAACAAGAAAGCCTTGCTAATATTTATGATAAGAGTCATAAACTTTCGAAAACATTTGTGAGCAATTAAACATTCATTAAGGTTCTAATTAATTCTATTAATGGTCAATAAGATTTCAACTTGAAAAAACGGCAGATCTTTAGAAACTTGGTTTTTCCCGAAGGAAAAGCCATAACTTATGGTTGCATTTTATATGAAGAAAAATAAAATTTTCTGCCACAGTATATCGCTTAATCTGAGAAGAAAATTTCGGAAGTGGGTTAAATTCTTGTCAGGTAGTTATTATGGTGGGGAGGGAGTGATTCTTGGGAAGGGAAAATTACTTGGAATAAAAATTAGTTTTTGTTTTCTACTTCTTACGCCAAATCTAAGACGAAACAATTACAATGAGATATATATTGCAAATGGATTGTGTATGAAAAGAAATTATTGAGAGAGAGAGAGAGAGAGAGAGAGAGAGAGAGAGAGAGAGAGACTTGTATATTTTTATTGCATCTATAAATCTATGATTGTTAATAAGCTTTGTTCATAAGCTCAAATATTAAGTTAGTAACAAAAAATATATATGCATCTATTCTCCGAAATATTTTGATTGCTTTCGGAGATATTTCGAAACAACTGGATATTTTTGTTTGTTTATTTTTTAGGGTGAAACTGTACTTATTTTTTATTCGTCAAACAAGTTTGTTTACACGATGAAATTAGCAATCTACATGATCAGAAAAAAACAATTGTAACTTATCTTTTAATCTTTGAAAATCTTCAGGGAAAAGCCAATCTGTTGTTAACATCATTATAAAAGAGCAAGGTATTATTATTTTTCATCCAGTGTATTAACATAAATAATTCATTTAGGTTGTTCATGAAATCTCTACATAAAGGAGAGTTTATAACAATCCTATATGTCACAAAATATTTAGTTTGAGTTTTATTTAGGATATTCAGATAATCCTTATAACGAAAGAATCTCATATAATCTTTACAAAAGTGAGAAATACTCTTAAAGAATGACTATCCCATAAATGCTGATCTCTGTGAGAATTGGGTGACGCGTCTGAGGAGCTCTTTATAAAACTAATAAAAAACGTGTGAGGATTAATAAAAAAAGAAGTAATAAATGCGACCTTACAAACTCGGGTTAAAAAAAAACATGAATATAAATTTTGCGACAAGTAGTGGATATAGTTACTTAACAACATCATGAGTAATTACATGCCTTTTGAGAATGCTTCTGATCTAATAGAAAGGCTTTGCAGTAATGTTTGATTAGTACAATGTCATTCTGATTTGCATCATATTTAAATTTACAAATAAAATATTTATAGTTAAGGCAATATTATCTTATATTTATTTAAAAATTAAAAACATTTAATTTTTTGATGTGTGTGGAAATTAAAAACCGCTCTAAGGATTTCAATGATATTTTCGATGAGACACTCCTGTCTTTGTAATGAAGCTTATTACCATATAGTACATAAGCAGTTTTTTTATTTAATTGAATCTTGGGGAAAAAGTAACGATAAGAATCGAAGTTATGCAACTGCTTGCTGATAAATTTTACATCAAATAATTTATATTAAGAAAATATATTTGATTTTGGAATATTTTATAATGGAGAAAACGCATAGAAAACTGATGCGCTTCCTTGATGAGGGCCGTTTTCAGCCCATTTCCCCTTCTTTGAAATAGAATGTTTCAGAGCCGTCACGCACAATTTTATCCATTTTCATTAAGTCATACCCCGTAGAAATTTGTCTATATTTCTCCAAAAATTTTTTTTCATATAGCAAAATTGGCTCTGCAGGCCATGAAATTTGCATGAGGCCGTGAAATTACTAATACTGTGATTGTTCATTAAAATGAACTTGAAAACCATTGGATTGCTTGTGCTCTAATAATTTATTTATCATGTTCATCTGCGTGTTTTTTTTTATGATCATATTTATTTACAGGCTTCTATTATTAAAAATTTTTATTGAAAACATTTGATATATAGAATAATTATCAATATTATTATTTTTGTATAATTTCTTATATGATGTTGCTGTGTCGACGAGAGAGAGGGAACAAAGTGTCAGGTGGGGGGGGGGGGGAGAGGAAACCGTCGGAGGAATCACGTTCCACGAGCCACGTAGTTACTCACAGGAACAGAGCAGAGAAACTCGCACAAAAAGCGGAAATGGTATTAAAAAAAATCTGGAACAATGAGCTTCCGTCTGAAATGACCGTGGGCCTCTAACTCACTTAGGCGTGGATCACTCCAGTTGCCGTGGAAAACACTCTCCGTAAAAATATGGGTCAAAAATGTTGTTGTTGTTTTAAAAAGTCTACTCCCTTATCTGATCTCCTCCCTTACCTGAAGTCTTGTAGGGTAGCCCTTTAGGAATGTCTTTCTGCTTGGGGTGGGGAGGGCAGAAGACGATCACTAGAGACAAGATCAGCATCATGATGATGGAGGGGAAATTTTATGCATTTAACTTTGTAGAAAATTGTGTTACGGGACACGTGTAAAAAAATCTTCAACCACGTGACTTAAATCACAAAGCAATGTCAGTTTTTATATTTTGATTTGGTGTAACCCCTTGCAGCCAAAAACAATTAAAAGAGAGATTTACAGGGCGTCGATAAGAGAAGCAGATAACGTGCGGTTGTGAAATAAACAATTAGCAAATAAGGTCTACACTTAATGACTTTTATTACTGTCTTTTTTTTTAACATAAAGCGCTCCTTTGCGTTGATTTTTACTGTATTAATTTCTATTATATATTTGATTTCAAGAATACAAATGTTGCTTACCCAGATGAAAACGGTGAGCGCTGTCAAGATGATAGTGGAATAGAACCCCATTCTTTCGTCCTCTAACCTGTAGTGCTGTTTCTTCATGATGGAAAGGTAAAGTCACTCCGCTGACTTATAATAATATATTGAACGCACCCACGTATAAAATCGGGTTACATCACCCAGGTAGCTCGGGTGTCACCTTGTTCAAGGTTTGGCAGGCAAATGACGGTCGAACCGAAGGGAGGTGGAGAGGACGGCCGGCACATGACTCGGTCCTCGAACTGTGAAATCAGGTCTACTACGAACGATCCGAGTGAGTGAGCCAAACAGCAGGTAAAAAAGAGAGAGAGAAAGATAGAGAGAAAGAGAACCGGCCAATGAGAGAAAGAGTTTCAATGAGAATTAGGCAACAATGAAAGAGAGTGAAGGGGACTCGGATGTAATGGGTAAATCGAAGTAGCTGTCACAATAAGGAGTATTTACGAGCCTTATATGGAAGTGAGCCTCTGGACATATGAAGATACTCAAACAAGATTCGTGTGAGGTTTAATGAGATTTGCCACTGAAAAGGAGGTAACGAAAAGGGGTCGAAGATCATCGGGAAGATCATTACTTCAGTGACTTTTTTTTTTTTATTATTTTATAATTACTCCGAATTCATCATCTTGAGAAAAAGTATCCATTTTTTTTCGTTGCAGTTATTGTTGAAGAGAGAAATTCTAGTTAATGAATTTTACAAATGAATTTGTTCTATTTAACTGTGTAATGCGGTATGCGTTTCTAATGAAGCTCACTTCTACAACATGACTGAAGCGCCTAAACTTTTTCTTTATGTTTGTACGAAAAAAATATTTAATATGCCTTACTTTGTTATTTTCAGAGATTCATTATGATGGAAAATATTCATTAAAATGCGAGTGACTTGTAAAGACTTTCATAATTTAAATGCATTTTTTGTAATTTAATCCACTTTGAGTAATAACAGTATTTTTAGAAGCATTATTTTTCAAATTCTCTTCTAATTAAAAAAAAAAAATATCGTATACAAATGAATTGCATTTCTAAGCAAAAATGTAAGCATTCGAACATGATATGCATTTTTTTAAAAGAAATGTAAACAACCAACATTATAGTGATTCTTTATACATAAATAAAGCAATGCACTTTAGAATAAATAAAATAATTAAATTTCATTTTTTTTTTTTTTTTTTTTGGATATTGACGGAAATCAAGTTTCTAAAGGATCTAATTGCAAACTAAACTGAAACCTAGAAGTGCTTCCACAATAGATTTTCATTTAACTGAAATTAAAATGACTATACACCTATTTTCAATATTATTATTATTAATCTTTGTTTTATTACAAACGTTATCAAAGTGTAAATGGCTAGGAGATGTAGGCTATTTTTTTTTTTAACATTCTCGGATTAATATTTTAATACACAGAAAAATTCTTAGCACGAACACTATTAAACTTTTAAGAAAGAAAACCTTGAAGAAGTAATTAAAAACGGTTTCTTTTACTTTCTCCTTTGAATTAATGTAATTTTATGGCAAATGAGATTTGCGCTCATTTTTTATGTGGTTGAGTGAAAAGAAAAAAATTGCCGCCAATTAACTGATAATTCAGCAGTTAAAAGAAGAAACCTCCCCGAGTGTGGCATTTGGATATTTTTCCCTTTGTGGTTACCAATGAAAATACTCGCCATTCAAAATTTTAAAAAATTCTAAGATACTTTCACTGTAAAATTATGATAAACTATTTACGTGATTAATTAGCCGCCATGAAAACATCGATTATTGTGGTGGACAAGCTGCATTTGAACCCACGACCTCAAACGACATTCGCCGCGGCGTAGTCGAATAAATTGTATCTGCTTCTTTAATTTGAAATAACCTCGACAAGAGAATAAGCCAATAATTTCAAAAGTAAATAGAAAATTATTTTCAAATTCAATTGAGATTCCTTGAAATATATTCAAATTAGTTCTTAGAGGCAATTTTTATATCGACCAACTCGCGTTCTGTTTTTCTTTTTTTATTTCTCGAGTTAAGAGGGATTAAAAAAAATAAATAAATGTAATTACGATCAAAGGAAAAAACAATGAAGAGGGAAAGCATTGTATTATAATTTTGACACTAAATTCTTTAAAAACAGTTCTCGAAAATTCACGAACAACCATTTTTACTACAACTAGAATGGAAATTGTGCAAATGCTATACATTCAAATACAAATGTCCTCATTAAGGAATCGACATTCCTTTCTAGGTTGATTTTTGTATTAAATTATATGCATACAGTAGCATACGATATTTACTTAAATAATGATGAAACGCTAATCGGTCGTTTTTGTTTATCTCATTGTAAAATGCATTTTCATGTCAATGCTACGAATGTGAAATGTATGAGTTAAACTCAATAACAGGTAATTTTATTGAGCTTTAATTTTGTAAATTTATGACAGAAAAAAAATCCCTAATTATAATTTATTTGTCAAGGCAACAGAAAGTGTATAAGAAAGTAGGATACTAGGGTCATTAGGGTATTCTATGGAAGAAAAAATATTTTTGAGAAAATCAGAACGGGATGAGACCCACTTTCAGAGAATCCACCTGTCAATTTGTAATTTAGGTTGTAATTTCAGTTCGTTATCAAAAGTGAATGTTCCGAAAAACCATTTATTAACAACCTTCGAGTATTTGGCAAAGAGTATTTATTTTTGATAAAATTAATTTGAAAATAATAAGAACCCTCCATAATTTTCTGAGAATATGGAATTTTTCCCATTAAGTAAAGAATTAAATTTTGTTGGGATTATTTAATTATTTTAAATTTATAGCAGTTTCGGCGCTGATTAATATAGTCTACGGTATAGTCGACAAGTCATGAGAATCGTTCCTTCTGCCAATCAGTGGCTGCCTTAGCCTCGTTGCATAAGTCTTTTATTTGTCGTTCATACATATTTCTACGCTTTGATCAACACATACTCAAGCAACAAGTCAAACAAGAAAATACAGGTAGATCCCGTTATACGCGATACATATGTTCCGCGAAATTGCCGTGTATACCGAATTCGCGTAAAACGGGTTCCATTTAACATATACAGAATAGAGATTGGTTCTCATAAGCATTGATTATTTTCCTGATATAACATAAATAATTGGGTTATAGAAGTATAGGGTTAGTAATACAACGGTTTTCTATTTTTTAGTCTTAAAATAGCACCTTATTTTATTTTATAAAACTCAAGATACACTAAAATACTCAAAATACATGTACACGTACAACAAAAAGAAGTGTCCACAATCTGAACTTTATATTGCTTTGGGTTCATCTGTACCAGAAGATTCTGATGCTGTTTCCAACAGTCTCCTTCCTGTAATAGTGCTGGTGGAATCCCGAAGAGAGTTTGGAAGAGGAGCTCGTACTGGATGTTAAGGGATCGTTCGAACTGGCAGGATGTTTCGTTAAAAATTGCTTCATGGTCGGCTGTAACGTTTTCTTCATCTTCATCGAGTCGGCAGTTTCTAACGAGTAGGATTTTCGGGCCCGCCTTCTTCCTTCGGTAATAATACTTTCTTTACGTTTCGGCGGCATTTTAAGTCTTACAACAATAAATCTTTTCGCCCAATGATTAGAAACTCAGCTGATCTTGTCCAAACTGATGTATAGCAACCTTATCATTCATAGATAGCCAGTGATGTGCTAAATGTGCACAAACATAGGGACAGGAACAAAACAAAATTCAAAAACGAATTCAACTCCTAACAAAAATAGAAGAGCTTTCGCATGTTGGCGATCGATGATGCTACTAAATGAAAACCGCGTATATCCGAAATCGCGGATACCGAAATCGCGGATACCGAAATCGTGTATAACGGGATCTACCTGTACTATGATTCTTCTGAGGAAAATTAATTTCGCACTAATTGCAAAAGGACCCTTTTAAGGGCCGCCAATTTAACAATAATTCATTTAAAACAACCTCAATACGGGCTGATGAATTTTACTCCAGCTGGTTTCCATAGTAATGCAGTGATTGATAGTTCTCATGATTCGCTGGTTGGAGTAAAACTTGTTACCAGAATATCCTTAAAATGAACCATAACAGTTGACTCCAAAGCACAGATCGTAGCTAATTTGCAAAAATTGACGTCCCCGATTCGTTACAATTTGAAATATTTCTTATTTTATACTCTACAATAGACATGCATTAGCCAAAAAACACTGAGTGGCCAAAAAGTCACAAGAAGGGTTGTCCCATTTGAAGATGTGCCGTGTAAGATCCCCGAATGTTACGGCCAGATGCGGCGTATGGCGTTAGTGTAGACACGATATCTGAGCATGTCTGTTACAGACTGGTATGTAGTGAACATGGCAGCACGCCGCATGTGGTATGATAATGTGGTATGATAATCGGTGCAAGACGCATGGATCATAGCATATCAGAGATTACACAAGAATTCGAATTTCCGAGGTCAACAATGATTAGGGTGGATATTCAATATCGCAGAGACAATGTTTCCACACGCGTAAACCGCCGAACAGGACGGCCACAAGTGTTTGACGAACCGATGTCACGTCACCTCAGCAGAGCCATACGGGGAGATCGACGGGCTACTGTGAGTCAGATCATCGCCAATATGAATGTGGGGCGTCAGGAACCCATTTCTCCCAGAACTGTACGGAGACAAATGCACCACATAGGATTTAGCAGCCGGCGACCGACTTGCGACCCTTTGCTGACACCTCGACACAGAGCTCAACGACTGGCATGGGCATGCGAACATCGTCACTGGACCATGAAACACTGGCGACGTGTAGCATGGTCAGATGAATCCCGGTTTCAGTTGTATCGAGCTGATGGGCCCGTAAGAGTGTGGCGTATGCCCATGAAGTGAGCTATGGGGTCCTGGGTGTCAACAAGAACGAGAATAAAACGTCTCCACTTAGCACAGGAGGACAAGATTTGGACATTACATATGTGGATAAGGATAATGTAGTCCAACAAATCATGTTTTCAACTACACCATGCAGATAAGTAGAAAACAGCACGAGGGCATAGGCCATTTCAAATAAGCAATAGTTTTACAGTTTATCTGATGATATGAATATAAAAAAGAGGTTATTTATCACCAGACGTTTAATCAAAAGTCACGGAGGGGGAGAGATGAGATCAGGTGAACAGGGTGATCGTCTCGTGGGAAATGTATGACTAATGAATGATTCCGTTTTCTGTGAAATGCTATCATAATCTTGCCATATTAATAATCTACCGTGAGTGGAGGCTCCTTCCTGTTTGAATATGGTAGAGTCGAGGCCTCTACGCTGTTGAATTTGTGGAATAACACAATTGAGCGGTAGATCACAGCTTGACTGAACAACTCACTGGTCCTGTTGGTCTGTTCTCTTCGAAAAAAATACGGACCGATGATAAACGATGCAGCAAAACCACACAAGATCCAACTTTCGGCAAGTATAACGGAATCTCCTGGAATGCAGACCTGCCAACTCACCCAGATTCACCGGATGTCACCCGAATTTTGACAATCTCACCCGGTCACCCGGCGGATCATAAATATCTCCCGGCGAATAATACCCTCGTAAAAGAACCCCTAAAATTTTCCCTTCTTTCCCTATGATGCACCAGCAACTTACTTACTGAGTACTTAGTTCACGTACGGTGTATCTTACTCCCTTAATTATTTTGACTAGTGTACAATATGTACAGTGTTGTCAAGTCGAAACAGAAAGTACCCCCTAGATTAGATACAAAATCCACTAGAAACTCCCTATTTATTACAAAAATCCCGTATATTTCCCCCCTAAAATTAATGATGTTTTAATTAATGGGATGATAAGTGGCAATTCAAATTTTTAATGAATAATCAATGAAAGAATGAAGTAAACGATGTTAAAATCATTTATTGACATAATTGAAATAGGTTTCAAAGCAATAATTTTTTAGCGTTATACAACAATTTAACAACAATATTTTAACTGGAAATAAATGACTCTAAAGTTATAACGGCACTATTTTCCGTCACACCTGAAATATGAGTATACATACATAAATTGGATTGAATGAAGTGCAATTTAAATGTTCCTTGCGTAAAAAGTTAATCACCATCATCAATGCTTGTGTCATTTCAATTGACATTCTATTTCTTATTTTATTTTTTATGATTGAATGAGTTGAAAATGCTCTTTCCACCGCAGCATTTGACAAGGGTAAAGATAACAGTCCAAAGCTAATGCACCAACATGGCTAAATCTTGGGTTACCGGCTGAATCTTTATTATTAATAACTTCAGCTCAAAATGGCCCAGAGCCAGATTTAGTTTCCCAATTTATGTTGGAAATATTTAACCATTCTGCCTCAATTTGGTCAGAACGATTCCTGGTCTTCGATTGAAGGTTTTGATTGCTTAGTTGCTATTAATGGATTCAAGAGTTTAGCCTTTCTAAGACAAAAAGATTTGATGGTAATCTTTGTTGCAGTTCCTGGCAAAAAACTACAAGGAAATGCATGTTGCATCTCTCTCGTACACCATCAGCTTCACTGTTTTCATTAAATTAGTCACAACTTCAAATTCATAACCAAAATATATTCCAGATATTATATGTAATTGTGACATCCTAATCCTATATATTAAAACGCAAATCACTTTTTAAAGAGCAAAATCGGCAATTCTGCGCATGCGCATTGATCAATGTTATCGTCGTTAATTAATGTATGTAATTATTGTAAATTTGATCATCAATGCTAGCAAAGTTCTTGATTGTGACGTCTTTGTGGAGAGGACTTTTTTTTAAACCACACAGTTGTTTGCCGTCAAATTTTGACGGGTTCTATATAGTGTAAAATTAAGTCCAAAAGTAAAATTTCAGTGCACAGTTTTTATAACAATTAATTATGTTATCGATATGTATATTTTGAAAAGATAAAGAAAATGTAGTTATATCTCGTATGTACAACCTTTTTGGTAAAGTCTTATTTGTGTTAAAAATTTCATATTTTTGATTACATTTAAACATATCAAATTATTGAGATATTTTTAAAATGTATTATTTGTAAATAATTTCTTTAAATGAATTCGGAATTATAATTAACTACGAATAGCGTAGCTAAAAGCTAATTTTTCAGTTTTCTAAAGCGTTTTTGCATGAAGTTAATATTGTTATTATAAATTATTTTTAAAATTTTTCTTAAATAACTTAACCTAATGGTTTTGAATACTCAAATATTATCTCATATAAATTGAGATGGTGGAATGGTAAATTCGAAATTCGTACAGATCTTCCACTATGTCATGGAAAATAATGAATATTTTTTTTTCTGTTGGAAAAGGGGGTACATTTAAAAACTCCAAAATGGTTCATCAGAGCCAAAAATTCATCTACAAAAAGTATTCGACTCATTATTCAAGGAAAAGACTACGTAGTAACACGTTTCATTTATTGACTTTTGTTCGTTTGTATGAATACTAGAGCAGTTTTTCTTTTTTAGAAAAATATAATCAATATCTCTAAAAAAAAGTAACCAATAGTAAAAAAAAAGTCAAGGGACAGTTTAAAAGAATCTTTATCAGTATAATTATATCATTTGGCTGTTACAATAAAAGAAATAAAAGACTCTTAAACCACAATAAGTTTTAAAAAAGAAAAATACAACCTTTTTTTTTAAAACTTGTGGTTAAAGAGTCTTTTATTTCTTTTATTGTATTGAACATATCCACATCTCTTCTCCCCTTTTATATTTTTTCTGGTTTTCTGCAATTGTTGTTTGTATTACTGGAATTAATATTTTTTTCATTTGGCTGTTTGCCGTTCCGGAGGGATTAGCTGCACAAAAGTGGTCACATCGTACATCCGTACATACGGAAATTTTATTTTCAAAATTTCAACATATCTTTTCGAATCATGAGTTTTGATAATGTCCGGACCCCAGTTTTTATAATATACCAGCCAAGGAGAACAATCTTTCTGAAGACACTATTGGCCGGTACTGACAAATATTTTTCCACGGAAATGCGGATTTTAATCTTTTCCACACATATAAAGGTTTTGATTGGATTGGATTGAATGAATTATGTTTGCTAATGAACTCGTGAGCTAGATACAATCTCAATTCTACATCCATATCCATTAATATTGCTTTCTTGCATCTGACATGATTTTAACGCTTTGTGATGACCCCATAAGTTTATTTTAAAGTCTTCATCGGATGAAGATGCACAACTTAAAAACTTGATTCAAAATAATTTCCAATATATGATTTAGAAACTTGGTGTTTAAGTTAAGTCATTAGTGTTAGCTATATTGAGAAGAAATAAGTAATTACATTTTTAACACAGTCTAGAGAATCCCTCAGTTCAAAATCATTTCAATAATAGATGAATGAAATGAATATTTCATCTATCAGATTCAATAGGAATCATAACTTTTTTCATCTTACTGATGAAAATAGGAAAGAAAATTCCACGGCCTGGAATTACATCTGTAATAATTTAACATGGAGGTATGGCGTATGTAGTATCTCGTGTTACTTTTTTCATCTTTCTATGTAGTAACACTTTTCACATCTTTTCTTGGTATCATTCGATGCTATATTTATTTTATTCGAATAGTAATTAACGTTTGCTTATCTTATTTGGTCATTGTTTTTTATATTCATTATAATTTATTTCTCTTATTAATTGCCCAGTGAAGTATTATTCCTAGGTTTTATAAAATTAATGTATTTGAATATTCAATATTTTTGTTTCACCCGGGCTGTTACAATAAAATTTATTTATTTAATTTAATTTTCCTTTTCTCGTATCTTAGGAAGGAATCAGCAGCCAATCGGGTAAAGCTAACAAAAATTATTGTTAATTGCTACATTAGAAAAACTAGATATCTATAGAAAATCGGAATAAAACACGAAAAAAACGTCTTAATCAGTGTTTCCCAAACTGTGTGCCGCGAGAGATTTGGTAGTGTCCCGCGAGATTTTTTGAAAATTTAAAATTGCTTCATTGAATTAAAAAAAATTAAATTTCCACCCTAAACAAATAAAATAATTCTTCACAAAAATTAAGATTATTTCAGATTATTTTTAGAACTTTTTACTCCTTGCTACAAGATAAAAAAAGTTTGGGAAACACTGATCAAAATCGTAAAAAAATAAAAAATCCAACGGTTAGTGGCAATACTGCATAATCCAATCTTGGTAGCAACACCGCATAACACGCCGGATGTGATTATCGCTTGCATTCCATTAAAGCCTAGTACACACTAGTTGCAAATGCCCATTGCGTTATTACGCTATTTCCTGTAACGCAACGCTGCAAACGCGTGTGCGTACACACTTGTTTCGTTACTTGAGGTAGTACTAACTTGAGGAAATGAGGAAACTCGTGGAAACGCAACTATCAGGAAGAAACCCTTTCTTAGGTCTCCCCCTCCAAAGGGGGGAGGGGGCGTGAATTTGCAAGTTCTCCCATAATGTACAGTAGACAGTCTCTCGTTTGGATCCTACACGATGACTTCTATACAATTAATCTATCGAATGTTCAAATCCATTGCAGTCTATGGGATACAAAATATCGATTTCAGTGTGAATTACATAGGCCAACAAAAAGTAACATTTTAAAAACTTCTTTAACGTTAAGTGCTGATTCTTATGCTTATTTTGTGCTAAATCCGTATCTAACTACAGTTTTTTTCTATCATGAGCTTATAAAAAAAAAATAAAATAAAAAGGAAACCTCAACATGGTGGATTAGTAAACTATATACTACTAGGAAGGCGTATTGTGGCACGAATCTGTTGGGTGATTTCAGATTGCGAATGGAATGTACAAAAATTTCGCTCGGATGCACCCAACAGATTTCGAATTTCTGTTATCTTTAATCGGCCCTAAAATTGCTAAAAATGACACGAAATTTCGGAAGGCGATTTCCATCAGTGAAAGGTTTAATATTTTCGTATTAAAGAAAATAATATAAAAATAATATAGAAACTGCCCAAAGAATTTACTTACATAATACATATTTTAAACTACCGTATTTACTCGATTCTAAGGCGCACTTTATTTGCTGATATAAGTACATATTGCACTAAAACATCTTGATTTTGATTTTTGAATAAAGTTATAAAGTTGATTTTGGTGCGCCTAAGATTCGAGGAATAATCTTTTTTTTTTTCAAAAATGGTCTCAAAAATCAGCATGCGCCTTACATTCGAAGGCGCCTTAGAATCGAGTAAATACGGTAAATTAAAAAATAAATCTATTAAAAAATTGAGAAAACTATATTTATTTATTCCTTTAAAGAAATTAAAATAAAATCACTGATTTTATTTAAACAGGGGAGGGGGAAGGTTAAGGAAGGAGGAAAAGAAACTCTCCCCGTCGTGACCCCCATCTCTCTTGGGGGTCACGTCCCCGTCCACACTAGTGTCGTTTCAATCCTTTGATGTGTCGGAGAAAAAAACAGCCTTCCGAGCGATCGTGCCCGTTGCTTGCTTCGAGGCATATTTTGACACAAGGAAACCGTCCACACTTGTTTCCATCCGGTGTAACGCAACAGGCATTTGCAACTAGTGTGTACTAGGCTTAATGCTGGGGAGCCACTTGGGTTTTAAGCGCGCATTTTTTATCAATGGACTGGCCGCTTCAGGGGTCTCTTTGTCAACGGTCGACAGTACATGGCCTACGCCATCTCAGTGCAACCCAAGTCAGATATTTATACCATTTTTAATAAATTTTTATTAAAATATTTATCCCGACGTGTTTCATCGTTTTCATGGTGAATTACAAAGTAATATGTTATAAAAATATTTCTTTTACACTGATGATGGTTTTATACACTGTTTTGTTGACAATTGCTTCATTGATAATAACATGATTAGAATTTTAACAATTTCAAATTATTGTTTGCCAATTAATTTCTTGTAGTATGTTTATTTAGTGTACGATTTCGTAATTTAATGAAGTGTTTTTGTCCTCCTTGTATGCTAAGTAGATTTTGATTGCTTCCATAATAATTACGAATGCAGGAAGGAAAATTTCCACGACCTGGATTCGAATCAGGGGCCAGATGTTAATAACTCAGGTCCCGGAACACCTAGAATAATGAAATTTGGGGGAATAATAGGGTACATAAAAATCGTGTATGCCGTTAAAATTTGAACGAATTCCAACAAGTAGTTTCCGGGTTACGCAGTCAACATCTTAACACGTGCTGTTAGTACTCGCATGTGAGCACTGTTACGATTTTGAATGCGTAACTTGGAAACTACTCGTTGGAATACGATCAAGTTTTAACGGTACCCTATTACTCCCCCAAATTTCATTATTCTAGGTGTTCCGGGACCTGAGTTATTAACATCTGGCCCCTGATTCGAATCCAGGTCGTGGAAATTTCACCAAGAAAAATGTCACCTTTAGCATCCAAGTGACTACAGGAGTGTTATTTTAGAGGGGGGAAAAAAAAAAAAAAGTCTTCAGTGCCATCAAATATATTTTATGGCATCTGCAATGAACTGAAGGTAGCCACAATTTGCTGTAATCAGATGAATTGCTTACCCAAACTTATCGGTATGGATCACTGAAAAAATATGCCAGAAATTGTTACAAGACATTTTATGTAGCCATTTCCTCAAGCAATAAAGATGGTTGGTTTGGTTTAGTTGGTATTAACATTCCTTTCAACTACTACGGTCATATCAGGACTGCGATATAGGGACCGCAAATTTAGCCTCGCAAGGGTTCTTTATCATGCAGCTGGCAAATGACTAGACGGGACCAACTGCTTTACTTCCCTTCCGAAGGAAGTGCATGATCTCAGGATTTCCACTTGAAAAATCCCCGTCATCCTCGGCCGGGATCGAACACGCCTACTCGAGCATCAGAGGCGATCACGCAATTACCGAGCCAAGAGGCAGATCAAGTAATAAAGAAATATCAAATATAATCTCTTAATCTAATTATTGATTTAAGGAGTTTAAATGATAATTTAAATTTAAAATGAGTTTAGTCTCCTTATAATGGGGAAAAATCGTGAAATAATAAAACAAAATTTAAATTAAAGTCACCAATCTTGAAGAAACTTGGGAGATGAAGGAATGTAGTCTATTGAAGATTTGTTGATGGTAGAAATAAAAACAGTCTATTGAGGATGTAGATGAAGTTCTTGTGCAGTTGATGTTGAACATATCTACACAGGTCAAACTAAACGACAATTAGAAATAAGATTAAAAGAACATGAAAGAGCATTTTGCAACAAAGACAAAAACAACCATTTAGTAAATCAC